>VZTO01005200.1:127818-164512 GCA_013400615.1 Syrrhaptes paradoxus
GGGGGGGGCTCCATGGGGGCCGGTGAGGGGCTGGCGGGGCGCGGGGGTGTCCGGCCCGGCGGGGGCATCTCCCCGCGGCGGCGGCAGGGCAGGCTTACATAATGCACGGGCTCTGCAGCCTCTCCTGCTGTCCAGGATCTGACAGATGAGCGGAATATTGATGCTTTACTGTGCTGGCTCCTGGCAGCCCAGAAGTGCTGTTTCCTCCGAGGGCGAGTCCTCGCAGCCCAGCTTTCCCGTGGGTGCGTGCCCCGAGGACCCTGCCGCCCCGCTGTCGGAGATAACCGCTGGGGTACCGATAAGGCCGGGGCGGGTTTGGGGGGGGGGGGGGGGGGGTGGTTGTCAAACGCTGAACTGGTGCTGCTCCCGCCGCTGAATGGGATTGCAACATGCCTCTGGTCTCCCAGTTGATTGGTGCAGGAAAGCGCTGCCCTGCCTCTCCAAACCCTCCGCTGCCTCTCGTTTAAATAAATTGGCTCCAAAGCCGCCGCCTGCCCACCCTGGCCCCCTCCCAGGCGGTGCCCGGCCGGTGCGTTGATGCTGGGCAGAGCCCCGGCCCCGCTGGAGGTGAGGGGATGCTGCTGGCGGGGGGGGGGGAGCCGGGGAGCCGGGGAGCGGGACCCGGGGTCTGCCGCCCTCCCCTGCCCTCGGCGGGGCTGAGCGAGCGGGAGCGGTGCTAAAAAAATCCCCCCCAGCACGGGAAGTGGTGGTAGGTAGGAGCTGTGGTAGGAGGCTGGTCCCTTCTGACTTTCAGGTGCAGCAGGAGGTGGGGTGAAGTAGCGTTTTGGTTTAGGCTTTTCTTTTTTTTTTTCTTTTTTTTTTTTGTTTCTTTTAAAGGTTTTGGATTAAGGTAGACTTGGCTGAACTTTGGTAACTTGAAAGGATTCTTAATGGTGACCCAGAATACCTACAGGAATATAGAAAATGAGATCCAGATGTGGAATTGTATAAAATAAAATGGATTAAATTAAGATGTAGTTAAACAAGGTCTGACATCTTTAATTGCGGACTTTTGCTTTTGCCTCTGTGTATGTGTGGTTGTACTTGCTTAGCGTAGGAAAATAAACGCTCCTAGCATCGCTGAGGCGGTGTTACATTTAACGATGAAGAAGTCTAAATATTTCCTGTAAAAATAAAGCCTTCAGAAATGCTTATTGATTAAAACATATTACGCTAAAGTATCTATCATGTAAATTAAATTCTAAAATGTAATGAACGCAGCCAAATGGCATTTTGATAGATTGTTCTATTCTGTTTTTAGTAAAAAATAGCTCACTTTTATCATAATTTAATTTCTGTGCATACTGTAAAACCTGTTGTGGAGTATCGCTGTGCAAACCTTAATCTCCTTTTTGCAGACTAAATGTGACAGTCTGACTCGAACAGCTTGTAGGTTCTCCTTTGAAGCCTTCTGGTAACGCTAGCTTAAAGTTGTTTGAACAATATTCATTACCTGCTTTTGAGGACTTGTGACTATTTGTACGTGTTGCGGATTGAGGCTGTTCGCCTCTCGGCAGGTTCACCCGGCAATCTGTGTGCAGTGCAAAGTTTATTCACTTCTCCTGCAGTCTGGGGAGAGCCCTGGAGTGACCAGAGAGGTAGAGAGTACCTTCATCCATATGCAGAATGGTTAATTTGTTTCAAATTAGCTTTTTATTTTTTTTAATCCGCCCATCTGCATGAAGAGGTAGTGTAATATTTACTCCCACTTGCAGATGAAGCAATATGCTATAAAAACTGAGTATGAAGTTCAGCCTTACAGAACTGTCCGTGCCTCCCTCCCTCCTCCCTCATTGGGTTGTGCTAATGTGTTTCGACTGTGGAATTACGGAAAATAAAAATGCATTTGTCTGCACTTCTGCTACCCTGTTCCGGGGCAAAAGATTTGCACTTAACACAGTTCCACCTGTGCCCTGTGAGCTCCAGCTTGTGGAGCTCTGGGTCTAGAAGGCTTTGAAGCTCTCGCTTTTCTGCTTGAGAAAGTTGTAAGGAGCTGAGGCTGCGTCGTCCCTATCGCTGGCAGCGCAGCGGCGTGCACCCTGTCTGCTCGCAACTTCCTCTTCTCTGGTCTGTTAGAAGAAGACATTTAACTGTTGATAAGCTTTGACCTGCCTTGTAATATTAAGCAGCAGGTTTCTCAAGATTGTATCAATATTAATTAAAGAGAGAGCCAGGAACACTTCAGGGTCTGACTCTTTTAATTATTTATTTCCTTTCGCTAAATAACCTGTTGTTTATAGGAAGAGAGATTTCAAGAGTTCGAGGCAGGATTAAATAATTCAGAACTTGGATTAAAGAACAAAAAGGTCTGTTCACAAATGGAATATGAGATGCAAAAATGGAAGTTTCCTACAGGTATCGAGTGTGGCTGCTCTCTTGGGACTGTACCTGAAAGGCGTGCAGCTGAGCGCTTAACCCTTTTCTCTAGTACAGGTTAGTTATATTTCCTAAAGAAATTGTGGAATTAGTATGGCATCTCTGCATCGGTTCGCTGTGTGGTTGAAGATGGACCTGGGTTTGATAGCCGATGGCAAGGGAATTGCAGTGCATAGAGAAAACAGATCCTTGCAAACGGTGAATATTGTGGCAATAAATGTGAATTAAATCACTGGAGAAATGCTGTTGCCCTCCAGTTAAAACTGTGTCTCCTGTTTGGAGGCAACCGTGTGATCTGAATGAGGTCGACGTACGGCAGCGTGAAGGTTACCTGCTGGTGCGTGGTCCTGTTTGGAGTTTGTACTTTCTGGTGTCACCATCACCTTCACCATAAAAACAACCCTCTGCTTGAGGACAGGAGAACAAGCTTCATGTTCCCCTGGGCACGGCATGCAGTCCTCTTGAGGATTTTGCTTAATATTTCTGATGATGTGTGTGTATAGGTCTGTATCAGAGGAAACAGTGGGTCCTGCCGTATCTTTTGGACCAGGAGTTGCATGAGGAAGCCTAGCTTGGCTCTCAGACCTGAGTTGAGTCTGCGGGATGAATGGAAGAACTTCAGGGTATTCCGTTTGAAAACTAAACGAGCTGTGTGTTGAGGTATTTTGACAATAGACAGAAGTCTCAAAATGCCATCATAGCTTTTTAGGACGGGCACACAGGTGGGAAGTAGAGTTTCTCATTACTTTGGAGCAGAAAGGTGTAACTTGTCACTCTCAAGCTAGGGAATGAAAATCTAAAGCCAAACCCTGCTCGCGCGTTCCTGCTGTTTAGACTCTCATCCTGGTATTGCATCATACGTGATTAAAGGAAGGATGGAGTATTAGTTCTGTGCATGCTGTGACTAATTGTTTAAGGTAAACCATTGATCTTATAACATTAAAAAATTTGTAACAAAATCTGGGAAAACCAAGTAGTAATGAGTGGCTTTTAAGTACTGAAGCGCTTCTATTATTTAATTAGAAACAGGTGGAGTTCTTGGCATCTTTTAGTTGGATCCGATTGTAGCAGAGCAGAAGCTGACTTGCTGTAAGTGAAGGAGTTAACATGCTCCATCAGCAGAGGAATTAGCAGTCACACCTGAGTGTTTGATTTTGGTTATCGTGCAGGTCACTGTAGAATTTGTATGTTCTGTCCTAAAAGCAGACGGTTCTTTACTATTTATAGTGGTATTTAAACGTGTGTCGAGAAGAGTCTCTGGCCACTGTAAATGTGTTTCTGCTCCACCCCACTTGATCAGTGAGGAGTAGTGAAAGCAGCTTGGTCGGTCTTTGAGAAGATGCAATGCAGGGAAGCGAGAGGGATGCGAAAGCCAGGGCATCGCTGCCAGTATCCTCTGATAGCTGGCCTTGCTCCCGTGCAGCAGGAAGGCTTTGGCGTTTTGGGGTGGCCAGGCTGGTGTCCCTGGACATCGAACACACGTGACATGCCAAGAGAGAGGCCCTTGGTGTACTTCTGGCTTGAGAATTGGGCTTTCATAGGATTCCTTGAGTCCTGTTTTTTGGAAAGAAATTTCTGAAAGCTTTTCCAAGCCCTCTTTCCTGTTCCTCAAATGAAATAATGCCCATCTGAAACATGGCAGTTAATGTGTGTTTCAGTCGCTCTGTTCTTACGCCAAATTTGCGGTTAATTGGATAAAGTATTGAGAAATGCAGTAGTGAGGATTTGGAATACGGTGATGGTTGGGATTTTTTTGAACAAAGATTGTAGTAGTTGGCTGTGTATAACAATACCCAATAAGTGATGGTGAAACATTTGCTATAGAAGAAGTTAACATGCATCTAAAATTCCAGCGAGCAATTATTCTTTATTTGTAAGCTGATTTGTAATGCAAAAGGGGATGTAGAAAATTGTATAATGCAAAGTTTCAGTTTGATCACAGCAAGGCTGAAAATAAAGGCAGTGTATTGGTTAGAGAGCAGATACCTGTATGGATGCTCAGTGGTTTTTAAGACCCCAAGCAGGCAGTGCTCCTGTGGTCCTTTCTATGGAAGCGGGGTAGTAAGTTCCCATCTGGTGTATTCACATTTCTCTTGTATGTGTTCTTTACATTTTATTCTTTGCTTATGTTTTGTGCTTGGTTGTTTCCCCATACACTTTACGGGCAAGGCGTCACAAATCCAGTGTTTCTGGGTTGAGAGTACAGCACCAGTGTTCGGGGCCGGGGGAGGATGTGAGGCTGAGAGGGAGAAAGCTGAAATGGGGCAGTCTAGGGCGAAGAGGTTTGTACAAGAGGGCTCACACGTGGGATTGTAGGTGTGGTGTTGGATTTGCTGTGAGAGATGAGAGAAACTTAGACTTCATGTCCTTAAATTAGTGAAGATGAGATGAATCTTACTCATTTTGTGACATACGTGTTCTCAGCTTGTTTTTGTTGTCTCGGTTTCACCGGGCAAATAAGTCAGAAATTTCTGCTTTTATTGTTCGTTATAATGAAGAGAATACAGTATATTACATTGCTGGGGTTGTGAAGAACATGGAAATCCAGAGAGATAACTCCGTGTTAACAGCGGTAAGTTTCTATAAAAGATGAAACACAAAGTGCAGGTGTTGGAGGTAACAGTGATCTTCCCTGTTGTCGAATGGTACAGCTTGAATTTCTGGGGAAGAATTTGTATTGGATCCACTGATGGTGCTCATGGGTTGACTCCAGCAGGATACGGCCGTTCCTTGGTCACCTCTGTGACCTGGCAGAGCTCGGTATTCAGCAGGAATACACGTATTTCTCGGTGTGAAGCTGCTGAAGCCGGGAGATGGCCCGATGCTCTGTGCGGATGTGCTACAGCAGACTCAGATTTGAAGTTGGAGCCTTTCAGACTCATGTTGTCTGATAGCTCTTTGCCTCGCTGGCAGTTCGCTTGCTTCCTTGCCTTGCAGGAATTTAACGCCTTTGTCGACAGTTGGGGTAATAAGGAAGTTTCTGCGAGGGCTGGAGCTGTCATTTCCTGGGGAGGGGGCACTTGTCTGCCTCCCGGTTGGGTTCATCAACCCACAGGGATCTGCTCTGGGAACACAGAGGTGAAGATTGCCCTTTCTTTGGAGAGCTGAAAAGCAGATGCACAAAAATATTTGAGCTGCTTATTGAGATGCTTTGAATTCCCCCAGATTTCTGTGTTTCTGGCTGTGAGCTTTTTAAGGTGTGTAAGGATGTAGGCACTGACTGAGCCTTTTTCAAAAAAATTTGTACATCAGAGCTGAGCATCACTTCTGGTGCTTACATTGGAGAGGTCTTGCTCATAAATGTTGTCTTCGGTCTGTGGCTCATGATGGGATGTAAAAATAAAAAGCGTAGTGGGGGAAGTGATGCAATTCAAAGGAGTGGATGGGTTAGAGGGAAGTGGTGAAGAAAGGAAGGAGTTAAGGAGTGAATTTAAGCCTTGGACTTGGAAATGAAACTTATTGCAGTGCAGTTGGTAGAAGGGAGAGCTTATTTTAGAATTTATATAAATATTGGGCAGTGCAGCTGGGGAGTATGGAGGGTCTCCCAACAAACGCCTGGCTGTAGTGTTGCAGTCAAATCCAGCTCACCTGCACTCGCTGATCCTATAAAAGGATAGCCTGGGGTTTACCACCAGGCTGTTCTTGTGGAAACATCCTGGGAAGATTTGTACGTGAGATACCAAGGTGATGGTATGACTTCAGAGCACACTGACAGATTTTGAATGGTGCCCTGTGACAAATGGAGCTTATGTTCCTCTTAGGCTTAAATTGCTCTGTAACCACTGGGTATTTTAAGGTATTGTGAATTGTAGAAGCATTCTCATTGTTCTTACTTAAAAAAAAAAAAGGCAACTTAATAGCTTTTGACTTTTTTAAAATGAAGACTCAGATTAGGTATATCTTGGACACAAACAGGTCATGTGTTTTGCACGGAGATGTCCTGGCTTATACTTACAGAAACTAAACTGCAAAGCTAGAAGGTTGTGCTGCAGGTGATGAAGTGCACAGAAGTTTGATGGGTCAGGTCTTACTCCTTCTGCTCTCTGTAGTACCTCTGCTAGGTGTTGGAGGTTACGTGGTGTTGCTGATCCATTATTTTAAGGAAAATAAAAGGTTTCTCTAACCAGAATGGTAAGCTTCAGCTGGTATGCATCAGCCCGACAAAAATCTCTGCGCTGTGAATGCTTACCTCGGGCAGTCGTGCTCAGGGCAATGGACACTAACGCTCGGAGCCTTTAGTTGGTTCCGATTCAGTTGGAGCGATAGTTACTGAGTAGTAGGGACTCTGAAGTGAGTCGGGAGTTTCAGCCTTGCAGTTAGTGGTTGGTGTGTGCCTGTTCTCTGCTGTGTTCAGAGTGGTACTCACCCTTCGCTGCTTCACTTTTCTGTCTGGGAAACATTGATAATGCTCCTGACCCCTCTGAGAGCCACTGGAGACACAAGATTGTGAGTTAGCCCTTGCTGTTCCTTTTTGCTGCTACCTAATTCTGTGTTATGGATAAACGAAACTTGGCTGTTAGTTTTCTGGACCTTTGTTAGCTTTCTTTTTACATGGGTTAAACAGAGGACATGTGGGTACTTCTCAGGCTTGTTGCTGGAAGCAGTGTCTGTAGAAATGAATGTGGGAAAAAAACCTGAGTAGTTGGGTGTTCTTAAAGATTATTATTGATGATGGTACCAAATCACTGGGAGAAGATATGTCCTACAAATGGTTATAAAGTTATAATTCAGAATTATTAATGCATACACAGGCACGCTCTTCCTTTAAGACACACTTCTGTGTTCTTTGGTATGCTGTTGGAAGGCAAGACACGCGATTTATCAAGTTTCCCTTCAGGTTTCTCTGTACGGTAAAGTCTGCTTAAAATTTACATTATAGGCACCCAGTGATATGAATGCTGAATTTAATATTCAACAGCTTGTGGTTGCATTATTGAAATCTGCAGTCCTCGGCTAGCTGCAGCCCTGGGTTTGGAACAGCTCCGTGTTCCAGAGGGACAGGCCAGCCCCTGCCAGCTCTGGCCAGGGAGGACCTTAAGTTGCCATCGGGGCTTTTAGCCAAGCCACGCTCCCGTGGTCGTGAGGACTGCAAATGGCAGCACGTGAGCCCCGCAAATGGCACAAGAGAGGGATGTGTTCCAAGCAGTTTTTCTGTAAGGTGTTAGACTCCTATCTGAAGGCTGAAATTCTCCAGTCGCCAAAGATGCGATGGGGCAGCTTGGAACTTTCTCTCGCTGCAACTTTTACCTCTTATCCAAATTTTCAGGTTTTGTAGTCGACGTATCGATAGGCTGCTAGGACAGTCAGCAGGGGTAGAGGTTATGATTTAGATGTCTACTTGTGCCATCAGAAATATTGATCTCCTGCTCATTTCGCATGCGTTCGCTTCCCGTGCTGCCATGAGGCTGGAGGTGCTGTGCCCGGCGCTGGGCTCCGCTGCTGCGCCTGGGTCTGGTGTGCTCAGCTCGGTGAACTTTGCAAAGGTGAATGAGCCTTATCCTTGTTTAGCACAACACAAAGGCCCTGACCCCGTACGCATTATCGCATGTGCTTGATTTTTAACATGTGCATAGTCTTCTGAGGGAGCTGGGATGGGAAGGAGCTGCCTTCCTTACCCGGCCCGTGGCCGAGCTGTGCGTAGGGATGGGTCTCTCCTGCCAGGCTGCTGCTGTGTCTGGGGACTCCTCAGCCTCCTCCTGTATCTCATGTTTCCAATCAACTTAATTCTTCTGATACAAATGTTGTCAGAATAGCTCAATAAAATTTATACTTGTGTTCTGTCTGTAATTATTTTTCATTTTGTTTTTATTGGGTATTTACGCATTTTATTGCATGTGCATGTCAAAGTAAACTTGTGTTATCACTTAGATGTGTTTGCTTCATTTTCAGGCAAAAATAAAATGTACGCTTTGTCTGTGATCTGAAAGATGGTGATTTTGTCAGCAAACTACCTATCTATGTTTATGTCATAACTTGTGTGTCCATGTTGATATTGATAGTACTCAACTTTGGGTTGGTATGTCTGGTATGAGCATGGTTGCTTTTCTAATAGTAATTGTGTAGATGGGATGTATTAAACATTTAAAAACAAGGAGCCAGTAGTCTTGCAATTGATTTTCTGTGGAGAGACCTCTGTGCGGAGTTGCTTACACAATTGTAGCCTTAATTACTTCTATGTGAGTGCAAGAAGTGTTTGATATAGTTAAAAAAATAGAAAGAAAGAAAGCAAGTTGTGAATACACTGGTTACTCCTCCATTCCCTTCTTCCAGCTCTCTCCGGTCTCTTTAGGAGCTCTGATTTTCTTTTGCTTGTAGGTTTCTGCACGTTTCTTTGGCATGGAGTCTTGCTGTCAGAATTCTTTGGATGTTGGAAAAGGGCAGCTTGCTAATATTGTGTCTTCAGCTCATCTGTCCGCTGCTGTTCACAACACCCTGCCTGTTTTCTTGAGCAAACACACTTTACACTCATCATTACTGCTTGAACTCCGAATATCTTTTTTCATTCCTTCCAGAAGTGAGTCGATACTTGCTGCTTCGCAGGGGTGAACTCAGGGGGCTGCTGTGCTCCTGCTTCCACAGATGCAAGAGGCATGAGGTGTGGGGTGCAGGAGGCAGTAAGGAGGGAAGAATTGGTCTGTGAGAATTTATCTTGTGTACTTTCCTAACAAAGAGAGCTTTCCTAATGTGAGTCTTGATCCCGCGAGGCTGTGGGTGCTGGCTGTGCTGCTGACAGTCCTCAGCCCCTGCAGGAACGGGGGTTGTTTCCCTGTTCTAGATCAGGATTTGAATCAAATTAAATTGTCTTACAAATCCAAGCTCTCAGTTTTATATATAAAACATTGTTTGCTCTTTCCATGCTTGCGAGGAAGAGCTAGTTGCAGGCTTTTTGTGTATGTGCAGGCAGAGCTTTGGTCAGTCCCATGATGGGAAAGCTGCATTGCAACGCTGTTTGCTCCTGTGCAGCTTGTGATTTCTGACTCGTTTTTGCCTTTCTGAGTCCTTTGCTGTGCTCTGTGCCATCAGCTCCTGAAACTAGAACTGTGGCTGTTTTTTTGTTTTGTTAGGGTGGTATGTTAAACACAGCACTAACGACTAAAGCACACACCGTGCTGTGATCAGCTTGTTTTAGATAATAACTTTAAAATTGGTTATATCTGAGATGTCCCAGCATATCCTGAGAATAGTTAGTTCTTTAATGTGCCAAGCTAAGTAAAACTTGATTAATGTCACTATCTGGGATTTTCTGTCCTGTAAATAGAACTTGAAGTCTAAAATTGGAACTGAGAAAACCTACTTGAACTAGGATTAGAAGAAGAATGTAGTAGTTGAGATTGCTTTCAGGATATTTGACAGTGGTCGCTGTGCCCCAGAGCTGTTGCATGTGGCATCTTTTTGAAAATTAACTTCACTGCAAGGGCTAAAAGGTTAGTTTGGGACTGCAGCATGCTCTCGTTGGTCGTTCAGGGCAGTCTCTCCAGTTGTAAAAGGTGCTTTCTGTGCTCGGCTGCTGCCGGCTGTGCCAAAGGTTGTTGTGTCTCCAGCCCCGCGGGTTCGCAGCTTCTGATACCCTGTCGGGTCCTCGCCGGTGAAAGGTGATGGCAGTTCGGTGTAAGAGGCTTTCTTCTGGAGCACATCAGCAAATGTGGAAGCTCTGTTGGATGAATGTATTATTTTTAGTTTTCCAAATGAACGTTGGTTTCGTACAGACAGAAAGCTGGCAGGCACGCCTGGTTTGGAGCAGTGCTCCAGCCTCTGTTGGGTTTGGGCACTCACTGCTCTTCATCTTCTTCACTTCTAGGTACGGCATGGCAAAATGCAGTCATACATCATAGTGTCTTTACGCCCTCTTTATTTACTATAATCATTTTACCAACAAATTGTGAAGTTAATTCCAGTGGTAAGACATTTTCATTCTGTAGCTAGGTGGGTTGTTTTTTTTTTTTGAAAAAAGTTGACAGCTGGCAGCGTCCTCTTTGTACAGCTTTTGATTGTCAGCTCTTCATTATAAATTTACTTTCTAAATGCTGACTTAAGGCCTGACACTTTGTTTGTTTAACTGTCAGTTACGCTACTTTGGAGGCCTAATAAAAGCATCTCAGATCTTCCTATTGAATTAGGCCATCCTCTACCCCCCCAGAGACTGAAGTGAAACACCATTAGTTGTATTTTTCAGTGTCTATCCCGTTTTTGCTGGAACCCTGCTTAGGCTGTGTTCTGATACTTTATCCTCACTGTGACAGTGGTTGCTTCTCTGGTACAAGGTCACTGCGATGTTTTAATTGGATTTTTCAGCTGCGAGGAATATAAAAATACAAGTTTATTAATAAAGAGTGGCTTTGATCTTGAAGGATTTCAAAACATTTGCTGCACTGCACATGCAGGAATGGTTTTACTGTTCGTTCGGGGATAATCAACTTTGCCATGGAGGGTGGGAGCTGGGCGTCCCACCCGTTGTTGGGGTGCTGGGCGTCCCACCCGTTCAGGAGGAGCGAGGAGAACATCTGCATGAGCCGGGGGGAAATCTGGGAAGGCAGAACGGTGTTCCCAAAGTGGAGTTTCCCCAGGATAGAGTCAAACTGTGCTACTGTCAAAGGTGCCAAGGGATCTTTCCAAGATGTTTTGGTTTTGTTCTGAAGATCTGAAATCTTTGGAAAAGGTCACGGGCAATAGACAATTAGAGAAACACTTCCCTGACCTCGTTAGTGTATTTGTGTGGAATTACTGTGCTTTACAGCTATCGCTGTTTTACACAGATGGTTATTGCTGGTTTCCATCTGCTCATTAAGGAAAGATGGAAACCGGCAGCTTTAACTGGGTTTTTAACCAGAACTTTTAGGTTTTATTTGTTCTCTGCCCGTGTCGGGTTAATCTGTTGGGTACAGTGCGCTGTGGTTTCAAGGAAAAGAGATCAAAGTGGGAGCATGTCTGCACAATGTGGGTCACGGTGGCAGTTTCCTGTGTTTCGGGTGCCCTTTTCTTTAGCGGTGCTCAGGTATGTAGTACGATACCACCTGGCAGGTGGCCAGGCGGAGGGAAGGACTCTGACCGTCTCTGACATGATGGAAACCATTTAAGTGCTTCACGGCCAGAAACATCCCTCAGCTCATATTGCTGGTCATTTCCAGTTTAACCTCAGTGCTCCCAGTGGGAATGACTTCACGGTGCCCCAGCGGAGTTTTCCCTGGTTCTGCTAAAATTTGTTCCCCTGTGCTATCACAATGGTTAAAAACTTCAAAACCTTTCAAAGCTTGCAGGTGTGGGAGCTTGCTGCTGGCACTGGTGTTGCCGAGCTGACATCAGTTTTAGCGCCTGTGGTGGTTCTCAATTTCTGAAGAACGGTGGGAGAAGGAACCCCAGAGATGCAAGGGAATGATTTGGTTTTTCACCCAATGAAGCATAAACCAAAGTGAAAAATGTCTTCAAAGTCTCGTCATCCTACTTGTGGCACTCACAGACTTTTTCTTCACCTGACTACTCCCTTTGAACCGCTGGATGATTTGTTCTTGCAGGGCTGCTTTCCGTCAGGTGGGATGGAAAAACGAGCCTGTCTGGTGGGAGAGCTGTTTGCAGGGGTCCTGAGCAGGGTACAGAACAGTCATTTTATTTCTCTGACTCCTTTGCCAGTTGCTCAACCAGATGTCCTCAGTAGTTTGTGCTCTAAGATGTTAAGTAATTAGATCATTCGGATTCTAGTTAAACATAATTAGAGCCCTGTGTAAACTGAGTGAAGCTGACAGGTTTTATAGGTTGGTCATAGCAAAAATATCAGATGATATAGCTCAGCATTAATACAAAAAGATTTAAGCCTCTCTGCCCTCAAATAAAGAGGTGTTTAGTCTCCTAATTTAATCCTTAATTAGAACTACAATTTATGGAACTTACTAAAAATGTTTTCAGGATCTTGGAAGCCTCACTGAAAAGTGGTCCCATGTAGTGTTTGTTGGGTAAAGTTTCTATGCTCCTGAATTTGCAATAGAGAACCTACCTAGCAGTTGCTATTAAACAAAAAGATAACAGAATTTTTCAGTTTTTTTCTTGTAATTTGAGTGTGTCCATCAGTTGCAGTGGTGCTCTGTGACTTGAGAAGGGTTTGAACAAGCAGCACCATCCCTGCTTTGCGCTCCCGTTCCCTTTCCCAGCCTGTAGCTGTCGTGCCTTTCCCGATCCTGCCGCTGTAGCACAGCCCGGGGTAAGATGTTTGTTGCTTTCCACCAGCTATCCCCCTGCAAGCCGAGTTCCCAACCATCACATTTCTTTGATGGTGGTTAAATAGCAGAACTGGAGAGACTCTCCCTGGAATGTGACTGCGTGCGTAGGTATTGAAAAGTGACAGCAGTGAATGCAAGGCTGGGAGCACAGGGCTGAACCATGAGCTACGTGGTGAAGCATTCGATTATTGTTATTTTATTGCAGCACTCTGAAGATAATCCTGATTATTTCTCTCTCTCATTTTACAGATATGACACATTAGTTTGTTGTTTGTTTGCTGGCAGGCGAAACATATTTTCTGGAGGAAAGTGTTAACAGATCCGCTGATAAAATGTCTGTCTTCTAAAAACTGAAGACAAATGGAGTATTTGTCTACATGTGGTGTTCGCGCTGTTGTGCTGGCTACCGAACAAACTAACGAGATGATTCTTGTCTTTATGGGATGTAAGCTTTCTTCTTAAATGTTGCAGGAGTCCTAAATTGTGAACTAGACCCAGGGTGATCCGTCTTCTCCTGAATGCTCTGAAAGCTGATTGCTGTGTTGTTTCGCAATAGTTTATAAAGAAAAATTAGGTACAAGACATCCACAGGAAAGTAAAAATGTGTCGGATGATCCAGATTCAAGTAGTTAAGGGGATTTTGCAGTTAGACATAGTTAAAAAAGAAAAATCAGAAGGAAGAAAACTGCAGTTATTTCTTGGTAATCCTAAATGATGAAGTTGTCTTGCTCGGTACCAAAAGCAGCTCCTTTGCATGCCCTACAGAGTGATTTCATGCAATAACTTCCCACGTCCCCTCCAGCCTCTCCCCACCATGCTTCGTTATGTCACTTGTGTGATGCTTCGAGCCTTGCTGTCCTGGCTGGAATCTCGAGACTGTTTCCAAGCTTGTATTTCTCACTTGGCAGCACATGATGCGGCTGGTGGGCAATCTGCCGTATCCCTTTTTTGTCAAACATCAGCGTTGGTGTCTGACACTGAATCCGGGAACGAGAACGGGGAGAGGGAAATGTACAGTGGAGCTGGAGAGATCTGCTGGGTGTCTTTGTGCATTTTGCTGTGGTTATTCCTTATGATTGATATCAGTTCTTCTGGTGACAGGGTGACACAGATCTTGCTTTTTCCCTTCATGTTTTAAGTGGTTAGCAGGACCTGGTAAGTGGAATTTTCAGCTCCTTTTTTTGTATCAAGTGCTGTCTGCTCACAGGTGAAAAACTCGGTTTGGGGAAAATCCCCTGAAGTTCTATAGAGACAAAACCATTTTATAAAGGTGTGTGTGTATGTTTGTGTAAACACACAAGCTCGCACAAGCACAATCTCCTTTCTGGATCAGCTCCCACCATGCAAAATACAAACCTGAAAGTGCTATAATTGATTATGTGCAATAGGAGACAAACAACCAAGATTTTGGGAGAGGGCAGGGTGTGGTCCAGATCTGGCAAAACATTTAAGAACTGAACATTATTTTTTCAAAGGTAGGGAAACTTTAAAACATCGGTCCAAGAGTTAAGACTGGTTGGAAGAAGGAAAAGAGTACAGTAAACTGGGACGTCTCCTTTGTAGGAGGAGGTGTTGGGGGAGGAATTGGGAAGAAAGAACACGCAAGTTTAGGTTAGTACATGTTCGTGTTCTTCAGGTTTTTTAACTTCATTTGGTTCTCTGGCAGATGGCCCATGGCTTTGAGGCCTTTGTCTGTGTGAGAGAGAACACGAAGGAGGGCTTGGCAGGACGCTTTTGGGTTGTGTGGATGGGCTGGTAGTCATATTTATAGTCGGTGTTGTCTCTTGGCTTGTGCAATTCTGATAACTGGCAATTGTTCTGGAGAGGTACGTGTTCCACTGGCAAGTCGCCTCTCCCTGAGTTTCCTCCACCGGTTCTGTGTTGTAGAGAGGTTTCATCTACAAGTTTTTCTACAACCTGGATAAGACTCGTCAAATCCAGAGTCCTTGACTTTTCATAGAGGCACCCCTCCCAATTAGACTCTATTTTTTTAAAAAATGTCTTCACAGAGTCATGCAACCCTGCTTAAATGGAGAAGAAATAGTATTTTAAAACAGATCTCGCAATTTCTGAGCTTTGTGGCATTTATGTGTATGCTGCATCCTCCCTTGGAGGCTCTTCATTTTATTTTTTTTTTTGATGATCGCTGTCCCTCACTGCTTAATATTGTATTCTTTTGACTCGCCAAAATTCACAGTGGAGCTGGTCCTGTACCTGTGCAGTGTACAGGGGAAGAGGAGCGATGTTCGGCTGCCGGGAGGGTTCGAACCTTCTGGTAGCCTTTTCCTTTTTCTGTGTCTGTGACTCTAAATGGCTTTATCACTCTGTAGCTTTATGCCTTTAAAACACCTGCTAAATTGCTTAGAAATATACCCCATGTCAGCCTTTATTGCTTACTGTGATTACGCTTCTGGTAACCATCCTTTTTGGCAGACTCATAAAATAAGTTTCTCCTAATAGGATTCCTAACAGAGTTAAACAATATGCATGGTTTAAAGTGCAAATATGTTTTATTGGGGAAAGGTGATTATTCTGCTGTTCTTTGATACCTTTAATCTGAGACTTCAGAAGGTGCTCTGCATTAAGTATATGCATAAATTAAAAAAAAATTATGTTCTCCCCATTTTATTGATGGGAGGGATGCGAGGGCCTTTTCTTTGCATGGCACGTTTAGAGTTGAGAATTAGGTGCAGGCAAGTTCCTGAACTTCTAGAATCTTTTTTTATCAATTAGCATAGTTTGTATATAATCTGTCCGAAGGTTGAAAAAATGCTGCTTAATGTGGCTGATTTAACCCCTAAGAGCTGTGTGAATACTGACATAAACCCCCTGGTATCAGAGATTTGTACCTTCGGCTTGGGGCTGGTCTTGCACCTTCCCTGTAAAGCGGGGGGTCCTGTGAAGTTGTCCGTAGGGGTGATGGATGAGCTATCGGAACGTTTAGTTGGGCTAATGTATTATGTTTGATACTTCTATACACAAGAAACATATGAAGGAGTTATGTCTGCTCAGGATGGTGAAGGTACAGAGGGTAGAAGATAACCGAGACAGTTGAACTTTGTGTTGCCCTGCCTTGATCTTGATGTCTCACCGGGCGTGCTTCAGGTGGGCATCAGAGGATTGGGAGATTCTAGTTTAACATTGCAAATCAACTTGGTATACTAACTCTTGTAAACTGTTTCTGGAGATGGCAGGATTGAGGAGGTGTTATTTATCATCACTTTTAGCTAAAGAGTTCCACCCATGCAAAATTCTTAGCGCTAAGAGAATCGGACTTTTTGGTAGGCGGGTTGTTCTCACAATCTCGAGCAGAGGAAAAGGTGGTGAATAGTTATTTCTGGGCCCTTTTAAAAAAGATGAAAATAAAATTACTGGGGTTAGTCAATATTCTTTACATCAGCACCTTTATCCTCAAGGATATTTTGGTATTTTTGCCTTTGAAATTTAGGCTAGACTTCAAAGGGTAGATGGAATTTCCCGGGAGAAGCAGGGTGCTGTAGAACGGTGGAGGCTGGAGCTGGAGAAGACAAAGGAGCGTGGGTCGCTTGGTGCTGCTGCCCTGTCGGGTGTCTCGGAAGAAGAAAGCCAAGCCACATCCCACACCGAAGTGGGAGACCTTCCGAGGATGTGCGTGTACCTCGGAACATGCCACCACGGTGCAGCTTGTGGTGCAGTTGCCCCTGTCACCTGCTCCAGGGCTCTGATTTGCTTGAACGTGACGCTGAGCTGCTGCAGCTGATGTGAGGCACCGGTGGGTGCCACCATGTGCAGGTGCTTCGTGCCGTGGTGCAAAACCTGCGTGAGAGGTTATAGCCGTGTCCCTGGGGACAGGGACAGTGAGAAGTTTGTCTTTTTTTTAGACGTAGAGCGTATCATACAAGTGTAAATTAAATACTGTGGGATGGCAAATACTGTTTTTTAAAGTAGTTGGCTTGTTGTAGCTGTGATAATCTGTGTTGATCAACCCTTTTGGTGTTTGCTACAAAATTTATTCTAAAAGGCATGGTAACTCATCCTCGTTGGTGGCGGTCCAAATCGTCTCTGCTGCCAAACTTGGCACTGATGCCAGTGGTTTGCTTTAGCTGATCTAAGAATATAATACAGATGGTTTGATACTCAGTACAGATACATACAGATGGCTCCAAACTTCTGAATTTATTTCATTTCGTTGTTTCTTTTCAGTATGTGAAGTATCCCTGGATATCTAATTGGTATTCCTAAAACAATCTGAGCCATATTTGGTTCAGTTTCTGCCTGTTGTTGCCATAAGAATTTGTCAGCGAAAGGCTGATGTTCCGTGCAGGTTCAGATGTTTGGCGTGTCAGTACAGGCATGCTGATTTATAATGCACAGGAACATTTCTGTCAAGCTGTTTGACCACCACACCTGTGTATATTCTTCAGCTACGTAGGATATAGAAAGCAGATCCCACAAAGTAAGTTTGTAGATCTGAAAATCTGAATATTCTGGTCGCTGACAGTGGCTTTGCTTCAGATGGTTGCTGGCACCGGTAACGACATCTTTGCTGCCAAAGCAGTGAAGTTTTAGCCTCGTGTAATAGTTCAAGCAGAGATCAGGGAGATCTGGCTAAAGGCTGGATAGTTTGTTTTCAGGACTCATTACAGCCTGTTGATCTTTTCTAGGTTGTGAATTTGTTTCTCTTGTATACAGGCATATGACATCAGTTGCCTGCTAGCGGGACAGGGTGTAAATAGAATCATGACAGCATAAGTTCAGCGCTCTGCGCGTTTCTCTGTGCATCCAATATATTGATGTTACAGTAGCTGGTGTTGACATAGCTCATTGCCTGGGCAAATGGTAAAAGTAGCCTCTGCTTTGCTCCTGGTGTGATCGTGTACGGGAGATCCTCATTCTGCAGGTCGGGGATATCGACAGCTCTGTTCTGTGCGTGGAGGCTTGGAGGTGGTTATATAGACTTACTTTTGAGTACTGATTTACTTCCTTCATAAGGTTGTTAAAGTGCTTAACAGCGCAATTAATGTAATTTAAGGACAGTTAAAAGCAGTAGTGGTTTTTTCCAACTTAATTTTAAATGCTAAGACAGATTAAGCAGTTTGAACGATGACGAGATTATGCTCTATAGCCACTGAGCGTAGAAATAAAATATGTCCTAGTACTTGGTGTTTTGAATTCAAAACTTATGGAGCACTGAAATGAATCATGATGGATATGTTGCCTTGTTCTGGGATCATCAGACATCTGACAAGTTAAGCGTGATCAGTGCAAGTCAGTATTTAGATGTCAAGCCTGGAATGAATATTTCACGGCCATAGGAAGTACTGCTGGTGACTTCAGTACATTGTATGTCCCTGGAGTTCATTTCAGTTCCACTGTAGATACTGACATAATGATAATTCCTGAGATGAGACATAAAATAAATTTATGCATCTCTGAATGCTTCCTCTTCCATTTACACAGAGGCGTGAGCATTTTATCCAAACAGTCACATAGTTTTGGTGTGCGTAAATGGTTTATGTTTTGTAGGCTTTTTTCCCCCCTAAGTTTCATTAATGCTTCAGTTAATATTCTTTATACAATTTGTATTTCCAATACAAAGAAGTTCAGATTTTACTAAACAGGAAGACAAGTTTCATAAGAGTACCCTTAAGATGAAGCTGGCGGGCAGGTCCATCGCCACCAGCTCTGGAAGAAGGCAGTAGAAGCCCTTTCTGTTGGGCACAAGAGCTCTGGCCTGTGTGGTGGTTGCTTTGGAGCAGGTCCCACCTTGGTTGATGAGAAGGGATGTTGATTATCCATGTCTGTAAACACACCAAGAGTAAAGTGGTAGGTAACTGCTCCTTGTTGGTCAATAAAAGTGGTGGTGGGTGGGATGTTGCGGAAAGCAGTGTTAGTGGGATGCTCGTACCTTGAGAACGAGCTCACTGGAGGTGTGTGGAGCTTCAAGGGAAACTCTAAAACTGATTTTGTAAAAGCCTTAGTCAGAAGGTCATTTGCACTTTTAAAACAGTGTCCCTTAAATCGCGCGTGGACGCAGTGCCATTAGCTGGCTTTGGAACCCAGCCCGGCTCGAGATTAACGTTGATCCTGGTGGAGTCTGTTGAGATGTTGTGACATGAAAGGTAGGCATGTCTTTTAACAGGTCACTTGGGAGCAATGTGTTTGGTAAAACTAGCCTTAGCTTATGGGCGTTTAAAATGTTAGCTTTGAAAGGATAGCTTGTCTTTGGAAAAACAGGTGCTGGCGTGAGACGTTTATTTGAACAGTCCTTTCCTACCAGGTTCAAGAACATCAGTTCTGTTTCCGCCTTCTTCAGTCAAATTAGTTCTTAAATTTATCTTCATCCTTCCTTAGTAAGGATGGATCTTAGCTGGGGTGTTTCCCAGAGAGCTGGTTTAGGAGTGACTGGCTGGAAATGGTGAGTGACAGAATTAACATACGTTCAGATTAATGGAGATATGGTTGGTTAGTGCCAACTGGCTACGTGGGTACAAGAGTTGGCTCTGGGCAGCGATGACAGGGGCTGATTTTATCCCTCCCCTCCACCGCCTTCCCACCCAGGCTGCTGAATATCCGACTGGATGTTAAGTACTTGAAAATCAGCCTACTTAGCAGTCTGGATCAGGCTCTAGGGATGAGATTTCAAAAGGGAGGGCTTGTTTGGGGTCATTTTGTATGTGGTTATGTCGCCAGTGACTGGTATGGAGAAGCTGGCAGCTGGTCTGCCGCTCCTGGGCGTACCGGGGTGTCCCGCCGCTGGGGAACACTCCGGAGATGTTTGCCCCTGGTGGGCGGCTGGGAGGTCTGTCCTCCGCGCCCCAAGCTCCCCGGTGTCGCGCAGTCCCCTAGCGATCGTTGCTGTTCGTGGCACCCAGCCAGCTTGTCACCTTGTGTTGAAAACTCCCCGACACTTCTCCCGACGTTTGAACCTGTCTTGATCTGCCTGGTAGTCTCAGTGTCCCCGCAAGCTCCACGGAGAGCAGGACCTTTCATCTGAGAACCTTTCGACCATGTTTGACTGACTCTGTCTTGTTAGTAGCTGGGGAAGGATCATCCACACGCAAGGTGTTAGCGGTGCGGAAAGCCCTGGGTGCGGTGGAGGAGCGAGCAGCTGTGTGTCCACGCTGTGTCCTCGGGGTGAGGCCAGGCAGGTCTGGGGCTCTGTCCTGTCCTGGGCAGGGCAGTGGGTCTCTACCCCCCTGCTCCAGCCTGGGAGCGATCCCTGGATGGCAGCCCTGGCCATGGAGCTGGTGTGATGGGGACACAGAGTGCAGGAAAGGGGCTCCCCGGGGCTGGGGTGGGCTCCGGTGCCACTGCAGGGTGAGAGGTGACCTGACACTTGTCCCCAGGCTTGGAGCTGGGGGCAGCAGGGTGAGGGGGAGGATGGCAGATACCTTCCTCCTTGCTGTCCGCTTCAGAATGCAGTCTGCCAGATCTTCTTGGTTATCCTTGTTTTTAAAAATAAAACAGAGATCAAGCGCACCCCTAGACCCGTGTGAGGTGTCGCTGGCAGAGTGGACACGGCTCTTTTTAAGGAATTAAGTTCTGTGTTTTGCTGGCTCATGACTTTTGGTGCCCACCGTGTTGGACCCCTGCCTGATGATTCCCTGTGTGTGCTGGAATAGCGATGGTGAAGGATGGACAGCCTTCGGTTCGTGTCCGTTGTCACCTGTCCAGGTCTGGGCAGCACTGGGGAGCGTGGTGGAAATGCACACCCTGCCCTCCTTCCCCGCACGTGCCTCGTCAGCCAGATAAATAGAGACTGTGCAGACGTGGCTACTGAAAACACCTGCGAAATCAGTAGTCGCTGCTGAAACCCCAGTCCCTCTGTGCTGATTAGGCTCTTGTTTTTTTAAAAAAAAACTTGCAGTGAATATGCTCAAATTCTGAAATGAAGATATTTTACCCAATCTTCTAAAATACACTTTTAAAATCGTTTGCTCTGAAGCTGAAGAATACATAATGCTTCTTCCTTTTTATTAGTGTAAATGCTATCCTGAAACATTGTCAGTGTTTTCTAATATTTCTAGTATCTTAGTCAACATGTTTTCCCTTTTTTTGGCTTAGTGTTGAATTCTATGACTACTTGTGAGAATGAAAGACTTCCTAGTATTCCTATTATATATATATATTTATATATTTATTTTTTTTTTCAGTTGCTTAGAAATAGTATGCTGTTTGTTTAGCATAACTGGGCTAGCCTTGGGCTTTGAGGGCAGATTTCCCATGAAATTTCAGGGGTATCATTTTGTCCGAGTTGCCTGCTGCTCCCCACCACTGCACGCATCCACCTTACTGGTTGGCTCCTGCAGTTCCCATGCTGTATGTTACCCTGTTTTCGTTGTTTGGGCGAGATAAAAAACTTGCTGAACTACTAAAGTGGACAGAGTTTAAAATTACAGACACATTACTTTCCTCTGCAGCCATAATATGTTTGTTTTGGCAGGCATCTCTTTGCTGTAGCAGGGAACAGTTCCTTTTTTTGCGATTATTCACTGTTTTCGGTCACACAGCACCAAGGACCATTCATGATGCTGGACAAAGTGACTCTTTCACAGAACAAAAGCATAGGAGGTCCTCCAAGCTCCCTCGTGTTCAGAATTGACAGGTATTAGTGACACGTGGGGACATGTTGCAGTAGCGATGGCACGGACGCGGTGTTGCTGGCTTTGGAGCCCCCTGGCTCTGGGGGGGTGAGTGCCATGGGGTGGTACCCATGAGGGGATGCCCGGTGGATCCACCACCCGTGAACGCTGCGTTCACCTGGGCTGGTGCTGAGCTTCTCCCCCAGGGTGGAGCTTTTATCCTCGGCTTGACCACAGAAGGACATTTCTGAAGTGCGGGGAGCCAGCGGGGGAAAGGAAGATCCTGCTCGCCTCTGCTGTGATCCGTAAAATTTTTGTATCTTGTATAATGATGTGTTTGAACTGCACGGACATGGACACTGTGGCTGGACTAATGCCTGCAAATCGATTAGCATTAAGTAGGAGAGAGGCTTCTTGGATACCTTCGCAATCGTGTGGCAGTTTCTGAATGCTGCTGAAAAACCAGCGTCTGGTTTTAAACTGAAAAAGGCTGGTCAGGTGTGCATCACCCTCCACAGGTATCCAGCCTGTTCTCCCACCCAGTTTTTCCATTTCCAGCTGCCTTACTTTGAAGCATCTTGTGTTTTTCATAATATTGGAATAGTGTTAACTATTAAAATTACTGATTCTTACCGCAAACCACTTTTGAAAGAAGTATTGAATAATCTGGGAGTTTGTTTGATTTGAACCATAGGAATTGAAAAAAGTCTGCTAGTGATGACAGCTACCAATTTTGCAGAAATCAGCTGTTTCTTTCATATTTCTTGTTTGTAGTATTCTGGTGCTGTGCAGCCTTTTAAAGGAGTTCTTTGCTTATGCAGTCAAACTGTGATTCACTTTAGTGCTTATCTATTTTCTAATAATACTTAGAACAAGAGGTGCCCCTTTTTTTTTCTCAGGGAAAAGGAAAATAATAACTTCAGTGTCTTTTATTTCTTTTTTTTTTTTTTGAGTAAGGAAAATACCATTTCCTCCAGTGGAAGTGAGTAATGGTGATGCAGGTCAATTTAGACTTTTCTATTAGCCACTTGTTTACGTAAAATTAATCTGTTCTTCTGAAAATCTGTAATTTTCATGGGAACTGTGCATTAATTTTAAGCTCGCTCTGTTCGGAGCACAGTTGCATATTATTCCTGTGGTTGGAAATGACAATTGTTTTTCCTGCTGTCCCTCTATCTTCTAGAAAATTGTTTTTGCTGTTGAGGTCCTTTAATGCCCGTGTGTCTGCTGCATTCCATGTTCTGCCACCTGGCCCGTTCTCCCTGCCAGACTTTATCCTCCTTTGATCTTGCTTTTTGCTGTTTCTGAAGCAAATCCCTGAAACATCTTTTTTCCAGCCTTCCTCTGCCTTGCTATTTTTTTTTCTTTATAAAAATAATCTGTAGAACTGATCTAACTGTTGCATATCTGCCCAACTGTTGATGAATTCTCCCACACCAGGGAATAAATTTGCCAACCCTTCGTGCCTGTCCTCACTGCTCACCTGCCTGCAAGCTTAGGTCATTTATTGAGAGCCCTTTTGTAAAAGATCTGGATGTTTTTTAATAAGTGATGATCAAGTTAAGTTCTGCGTTTTGTAAGGCAGGAATAAATGTTTTCCAGTGATGGCATCTTGTAGAGAATAAAATGATGCTTCCAATCAGTGGATGGCTCTTCTTTGACAGTGAGAGGCTTGGTTTTGTTAGTTGGTAATTTCTAGGTGAGACTAGGTAGTGGCTTCTTCCCATGAACTCAGTAATTTTTAATTTTGGTGATTCAGTCTTTAATATAAATACAGTAAAGTGACAGGCTTCTTGCTCTTCATTTTTAGGGCTTTTAGTCATCCTTAGAATTATTTCAGGTTTCAGTAGAAGCATTTGTTATTAAAGAAAACACAGACTCGGAGATTTAATTACTTGATTTTCTTTTTTTAACAGATTTTAAGAACATCTGTGGATCCTAATGAAGTCAGTGAGACTCTCAGCCCCTAAAAACTGCCTAAATTTTTACAGTAATGTGGGAGGAGGGCAAGGTTTAGGGTGGAGAGCAGGGTACTGTGAAGACGCCTGGCATGTATTTTCAGAAGATTTACTGTATTTTTAGCTAGGGGGTGTGTTTAGAGTGTCATTTATTTTAGAGGGTAAGACCGTCCATTTGTTCTCGACTGCATTTCTAGTTTTCCTGTAAGGTACCGTAGAGTTTTCTTTGGGTTCGATTTAGAGTTGGATGGCTCTCAGCTGTGGAAGAAATAGTGTGTTGATTATCTTTGCTTCACTGTTTTCTTTAGATTTCAAGAGGTTGTGCTTAAAAATTCAAAATTAGTTAGAGGACTCATTTCAGACTGTTAAATTATACCTACCAGAAGGCTGCAAAGCGAGATGTGTGTGCCTGCCTGAACTGTAGCTGCTCTTGACGACACTGCAAGTAAATTATGTATGTAAGCAAATTATTTTGAAAATGGTAGTTTTCAAATTGGGACAGTGCTTCTGTATGTGTTCATACATCTTTTGCTGTAGCTGGTTAACGGGAATTAGATCAGGAATACCTTTTGCAGATTTGGTTTCCAATTTTCAGACAGATGCAATACACAAATTCTCCTTTCTCTCCTCTACAAAGAGGAAGGAAGGAAAAAAACCCACCCCAAATCTATTTCAGTACTTTTTCAGAAATTAGCTGGTCTAAATGTCTTTTTTTTTTTTTTTTCTATGAAACTATACCTTAAAATCAGCAAAATTCTTGAGGACTGCTAGAATAATTTTGCTTTTTGGTGAAACATAATGACTGATGAGAAGAATCTGCACTTCTACAAAACACTTTCTAAATAAAATATGTAACAAATGGCTGCTCACAATTTTGAGTTATTTTAATATATTTTTTAATCAACATGGAATTACCAGGTGCTTTTGCATGTTTGTGCAGGGGACCGTGTGTGCTGGTGGCATTTCAGGCTCTATCAATGAGGTTTCACTCTACATTCAGTTCTGCTCAAATGCCTGTGCAGACCTAAGAGACAGAGAGAAACTTTTGTTTCATGTAACGAATACAGACCTTGCCGGGTTTAAGAGTTTTTTGCCTTCTAGTCAGTTTTTTTTGTTCTTTGTGGTCTTGTAATTACACTTTCTTACATGCAGTTCTCCTCAGTGTTGTGGTACAGAAGAGCTTTAAGGAAGGGAGCTGTGCGTGTGCAATTGTACGGCTGGAGCGCCTAAGCTGAGAAGAGAAGAATGTCACTTATCTTTTTCCGTTATCTCTGCTTACCTCACTTTTTGGGGGGTTGGTTTCCACCTTAAGAACATATTGCTGCAAAGTTCATCTGATGAAAATCGTAGAAATAGTGCTGGAGGCTTCATGGTGATTTTTTTTTTTTTTTTTTATGCTGGTAAATGAGAATATTCACCTGTACTCCATGGTCCTGTTTTGTTGTGAATAAATGAGCACACAGGATCAAGTTAACTTTGTTGTTCTCAGGGCGCTGTTTATGGTGGGTGTTCTGGCTTGGGTGTGGTTTTGCAGACTTTGCAGCGTTTTGTTCAAATTTGTGATTATTATGGGGTCTCCTCTGGAGATACTCAAAGCCCACCTGGATGCGTTCCTGTGGGATCTGATCCCGGGGTTCCTGCTCCGGCAGGGGGATTGGACTGGATGATCTTTCGAGGTCCCTTTCAATCTCTAACATTCTGTGATTATCTTTTGTGTATTTAAAAAAATCAAAAGTGAGCCTTAACCTCTGCTGGTGCTCTGGGAGCTGGGGAGCTGCTAGTTCTTCTCTATTCAGATACCCCAAGAGCAAGTCTGATAAACTGGTAAGAAACCTGCTAATGGGGTTTGCGTTTGCCTCTGCTAACTGAGCAGCGAGGTGCCTGCCCTGCAGTCATCGCCTGGCCCTTGCCGTCTAATCTAAGTGGCATGCTGGAGTGGTTTGCAGTGGCATCCAAGGCAGCAGTGCAAACTGATGTGACTGATGGTATTTGTAGATTATATCAACATCAGTGGATTGTCTGCAGGAGGAGGAGCATTAGAAACAAGAATGAATAATATGCTTAAACAATTAGCTGAAAGTGGCTAACGACCAGGCACGTAGCAGAATTACAGGCTGGGGGATTTACAGTGGTTTCATACTTGACATCCTCGTAGTGATTTCTGTAAGAAAGACTGGGAAAATCTAATGGAGGGGTGGCAGCAAATATCGGGCAATTTACTGAACCATAGGGATTGTCCTGAGCAGGGAGCTGGAATATTTGGTGTGGCTGTTGACGCTGGCAGAAGGTGGGTTGTGTTTGCCATGGGGGTAGCAGTAGGCACAGCTGTTTGTCTTGCAAAAGGAGAGTTTCTGAGCAATGTCACCTGTTCCAGCAAGAACGGGTTTGCTTGAGTATTTTCCTAGTAGCCAAAGGGAGTGATGATTTAGAAAAGGAGGGAAGGTGGGTTCTATTCCTGTAACCAGAATCCAGCAGTGTTACAGAGCAGCCTGCTGAGGAGGTGGTGGCACTGGGCAGCATTTCGGTGAGCTCCAGGCTGTGCCTCAGAACAGCTATGGGAGCAAGGAGGCGTGTAGCATGTTTCTTTGTCATGTAGCCCTCTTGAAGAAAACAGAAGAATCTGAACCAAAAATTAGAAGTCGTTCTGACCCAGGAACTACCTGCAGTGGCTGAATTGTTGCCTTGTTTGTATCTGCTGGTATCCCTGGTGTCTAGAAATAAGAATCCGAGTGACTCGAGTATTCTGAGTGCATGTTTTCGACGACTGTGGTAGAAGGCATGATTCCAAGAGTAGTTTCTTTCGAAATAGAAAAAAAAAATAATTTTGTAACTTTCATGTGTGCAGTGTTTCTAGCTGTACATATCATAGGCCTAAATTATTTAAACTGTAAAGCAGAATCTTGCAAGAAATTCCTATTCCTATGATCTTTTTTTTAAACATATAAATATTTCAACTTTATACAAACGACAAACCTTGTATAAAAGTGCTGTATTGCCCATGAGTAAGAAAAAAGGTATTAAAGGTGGGCACAGAGTGAGTAATGAAACGGGAACATTGGATTCCTCAGAATAGCCTGTTACTAAGGGATGCTGAATCCAAGATAAAAGAACTTCTGTTTCTTCTAATTTCTAAGGCTTTTTTCAGACCTATTTAATTATGCCTTGAATATATCCAGTCTGATGTTGATGGTGGTGGTTGCTTTGGATAATGATCAGCTGTTGCAGCAAAAGGATTCACTCAGATTTTTAATTTAGGAAGCAGAATGCTGATTTTTGATAAAACTTGGCCAGCAAACAGCGAACAGTTTCCTAAGAAGATGATAGAGTCTTGTACGTCACTTCAGTCTTCTGGCTACTTTCTCAGGAATCAGCCACAGAGATGTAACCATTTGGGTCAGCATTGCTTTTTTCAGCCTTTATGCTCCCATCATAGTTCATAAACCTGCAAATAGTGTTCTGCTCGGAGCTCAGCTGAAAATGAGTAATTTCCTTTTTTCTTCCCAGTACTCCGGAACTAGTCTGTAAGATCCTGCCCAATGGAAGAATGAGACACACAGTGTACTGGAACCAGATCCTCTAAGAGAACCAAATTTAGATTGAAACAATCCTAAGAATTGCTTTTTTTGCTTTATTGTATATCTGCGTGCGCAAAGTAGTCCCCTCATCCCTCATCTGCCGGGCTGCCACTTCAGTAAGCTTGTAGGTGTTCATTAGAGTGAGCCATGAACCTGCATCTGTTCTACTCCAGGAAACTGCCTGTTATTGTCTCTTTTCTTCCTAAAATATTTGCTATTTCCTGGATGAGATTTTACCCCCTTAAATACGGTACTAAATACAGTACTGATGGCAGGCAAAGTCATCTTACGACTGCTCTGTTTTCCTGCTGTTGCTGCAAACAAACGTGAAGAATCTTTCCAAAAGAGGAATCCTCAAGGATCCTTCATTAGATGTACTCCTGGGAATTGGTAATAGATACTTGAATATCATTCATTTTAGGAGCAAGGTTTTGAAGCCTATTAAAATCGATGTGCATGATAAATATTTACTCTGTTTTGAGATGTGTATTCCTTTTAAAAGAGCTGCTTTTGCATCTGCACCGTGAGCTGTGATGTGCTAAGGGCAGGGGGTTCCCAGGCTCCCAGGGGTATCGATGCTGTCCCTGGGTGGGACCCTAATTCCCAGTAGATGCTGTGCAGGCCTTTGGCTGGCTTTCTACAGGAGCAGATGGTCTAGCAAAAAGAGCCTGCAAGTTTTGCAGGGCAAGGTTTATAGCAAGCAGAGGAAAAAAAAAATGAAATGTAACGTCAATATAGGAACTTGAAAAATCCCCTGATAAAGAGAAGGGAGAAATGCCAAAGGGAAGAAACAATAGTGTTGCTCGAAAAGTGGTATTCTAAGCCCAAGTATAAAACTAAAACTACCCTGATCTCATCCGTGCAAGGTCTATAAAATCCAATTACTCTGATATCTGGAATTTAAATAACTAGAAATTTTATGTCTAGTCTTGTCTTGCTTTTAGCTCTCTTTTCAGTGGGAAAAACTGTCCGAGTCAGTGATAAGGAACCATTTTATTTGGGGAGGAGTTTTAAACAACACCCAGGGATGATGTCATTCCTGACACTGTTCATATCCTGGTTCTAAATCTGTGATGGTGAAAGAAAGAAGTATGTATTAGGAATGCTGTATCGTTACAAACCCATCAGGCATTGTTTTAGATGCTTTAAAACAAGTCTTGGCATATAGAGCAGCTTACTGGCTTTATAGGAGACTGATCTGCTTTTTAACTGAAAAAAAATAAAATCATTACTCAGACAGCATCTGATAAAGTGATAGTGCGTGGTTAGGCTACAGTAGGTTTTTGTCCTTTTTTTGATGTGTTTAAAATGGAAAAGGTAC
Source organism: Syrrhaptes paradoxus (assembly GCA_013400615.1). Classification (NCBI taxonomy): domain Eukaryota; kingdom Metazoa; phylum Chordata; class Aves; order Pterocliformes; family Pteroclidae; genus Syrrhaptes; species Syrrhaptes paradoxus. Next base: position 155,821 of record VZTO01005200.1, read on the forward strand.
TAAGGTTTTTGCAGGTAAAATATTACACCTTTAGTTTTAAAACATTAAAGGAGAAAAGACTTGGAAGCATCTGAAAAGGAAGTGGATTGTTAAAGTTGCTTGAGAATTTCTTTTGCTGTCTGTTTAGGTAATCATAATTAAAAAATGCCTGAATGATCTTAATAACACATGATTCAACTGACAAGCACTAATTGCTCTCTATCAGGCCAAGAGAAGATGAATGTTGTTAAGAAAACCACAAGTCAGACAAGCTGATTCTCTTCTAGTCTGACACCATGTTCCCATGTACAAACCAGTTTTTACTGGAGTCTTTCCAACATCAAAAGAAAATCCTTGCCTTCCCATTAATTTTCGTTGCTGGCAGGCTTGAGCTGTTTGTGACGAGTTACTTTCGTTACTATTGCTGGACTGCTCAGGCACGGGATTGTGCAAAGACAAAAATGTAAACAGGTTTCCCAACTTCTCTTTATCTTTTCTACTTTAGGCTGAATGCGTTCTTACTCTGGAATATGAAGGAAGCATTAGGTATAAAAAAACCCTTTTAAAAAAATTATAATAATTTTCTTTTTTGTTTGCCCTGGAATGTGCAGTGCGCTGGACCAGGTATAAGAACATTACTTTTCTTCAAAGATTCTCTTTTTTTAAGTCAACCTATGCAAATGATGTCATTGCAGTGAAAAATCCCAGTTTTATATAGCAGATGCTATCTGGCAGGATTTCCTGCGAGGTGATGTGTATCTAGTGCTATATTTTTTTTCTTTCTTTTGTTTTAAAGACACCTTTTTGTCTGTGCTCTGTCTATTCAAATTGAAAACCTGCCCTTTGCTGCTTGACTTTACCGTGTGCCTTGGTGGAGATACAAGAGGCAGAAGATGCTCTGTTCTGTCATACTTTCCGTTTACATTTGGGCACCGGTTACCGAGTTGTATCAGAGGGGTATGGGTCACTTGGGCAACCATATACCAAGAAAAATCTGATGACCTTTCTTGTAAACAGTGTTTAAAAAATAGTGCCTGCTTTGTACGGAGTAAATTTTAACTGAGTTGCTCCGATGTTAATGATGAAGGGAGATCATACTATGTTTTAATGTAGGTTTGAGACTCTCAACAAATTAAAAAAAAAAAAGATAACAAGGAACCCTGGGATATTCCTGTAAACACAATATCTCCTTTAAGCAGATATTTTAAGCTGGATCATTAAACCTCTCCCCAGAGCTCAGTAGTGCCAATTTGTCTTTTAATTAGTTTTCCTGAGGAGCAGGAGTACTGCCGTGGCTGTGAACGCACCCTTGCACTCTGGAAGGACTTCAGCTGGATCCGCTTTATGTTCTTACGGAGAAGGCTGAGATCAGCTTCTGAAAACTTTACCACAATTCTCAAACTTTAATTTTTCAGTGACATGTCAGTTACCAACGTTGATAATATTTCCCTGCCAAATTTGATTACTTTGTGCAACATGAAGCTCTGTGCTCTCTCTTGTCCCTTGTCAGCATCCTGGGATCCTGAACCTGGTACAGAAAGAGAAGGAATTAACATATTCTTCTTAGCCGTTTCTTTTGCTAGCAGCAAAAAACCCCTGAAAGCGTTGGTGATGGGTGATGCTGAAGTGCAGAGGGAAGGATGGGTGGAGAACACGCGCGGGAGCATTCCTGGCTTGCTTTCCTGCAGGGTTCCAGTCCCTCCTATTTACTGGGTCCCCTTTACAGGTTTTGTTCCCCAGGTTTTGGCTCGCTGGCAGTAGAAATAAGTAAATAATTCAGAGTAAATAGGCAAGACTGCGAGCTGACAGTGGGGTGATTTGTCATTTCCAATCTCCCGAAAACAAAAAAGTACCTGTGTTTTGATGTCAAAACTATTATCAAATCTATCTGAAATTATAATAATCTGTGACAGTTTAAAAACATCACAGGTTATAAAAAGCATAGCAATAAGTTCCTTTTCCTAATTTTTGCGTGTGATGGGGGAACAGCAAACTCCCTCTTGTCTCCGAGGGCACCCCGAGATGCTGTCTGCTGATCGACACCCAGAAATACGGGGGGGGAGGGCAGATCCTTCCGGGGCAGCAGCAGGAGAGGGTTTGTTTGTTCCTACTTCACAGTCTGCTGTAGAAAATAATGAGAACCCTAGAGTCTGTCCTGAAATCGTAAAATCCTTTGTTTCTGTAAAAAAGGGAACAACTATTAAAAAAAAAAGGGGGGGGGGGATGTTAACATAGTCCCAGCCTCAAATGTTACCTGAAGAGCACCAGCCAGTCGTGGGGTATTCTGAAAACAGTCATTATAAAATCTTGTTTAATTGTTTGCAGTGATTCAGATATGTGTTTCTAGGTTGTGTTTGAGAAATGATGTCAAATACTGCAATCCAGCACCTTCGGCTGTGCAGAAGAAAGCGGTGTTTGCAGTATCTCTTAATATTACAGGTCTCGAGGGTAGGGTTTGGTTTTGCGGATTTTTTTGTGGTGGTGTGTTTTTCAGTAAATTAAGAAAAAAAAATGAGTTTATTCCTGGGCTTTGTAGAGCAAGGCATTCCCATTGATATTTATGTCTAAATGCAGTTCTCAGCCTGCTCTTCAGGAACAGGTCTCTGCTCGGATCCGGGGGACTGAAGAGTGGCTGTCCCCTGGTCACACCCTCAGGCACGTAGAAGGTGATGGTGGCACCAAGTGAGGGGTGTCCCTGAAAGGGGGCTGTTGCTCTGCCCCCTGCCCAGGGCCGTTCTGGAGGGGCACGGCAGCCTTGGAGGTCCTCTGCTCTCGTGCAGGGTGGCCGAGGTTTCAACATATACCTTCGAATGCGTGACTTCTGTATGCGATGAGTACATACGTTGGCATGGTTCCTGTAGCCGAGCGGGAACGTACCAAGCAGCGATAAGCAGTGCCATCTAGGGTTGAGCCTGGCCTAGGATTTTCCTCGTCAGAGTCCTGTCTAAGCAGTCAGCCGCAGCCCAGCCGTGGAAGCTTTCCAAGGGCAGAGTATATTATTATTCTTACAGAAATATGGTTTTCTTCAGACGATAAGACATATATTTAAAAGTACCAAACAGTATGGCCTGAATGTTATCAAGAACGTTGAATCCTGATGTTATATTAAAAATACATACCTGTGCCAGGAAGGCTGCGGGATATTTTTGCTGGGTCTGTGGGAAGTTCCTGGTGTGTAGGTGATGAAGCGTTTGGATTATTCCTCAGAACCAGAGGATGCTGCCTTGGAGCTGATGTATGCAGGAGAATGTCTGCTTGAGGAAAAGTTGCTGCATATATTTGAAGGGGAATAATGTCGTTTGGTCTACGGTTAAGCAAGCCTAACCAAGCTGGATGAGTTGCCCAAAAGTAACCCAGTATCCTGTCTGGATCTTGATGTCACTGTAAACATTTTTTTGTTTGTTTGGGGGGCGGGGGGGTGTTGAAGTAAAAATTTAATCTTTTCCTTGGGGCAACATGTTTGAAGTTCCGAGTAGCAGAGTCCTCTGATAACACATTGGTATATATGCCACGTATCTCCATTTCTTCTGCTTTGTAGCTGAGGCATCCTTTAGGGGCACAGTCTGGAGAAGTCAATTAACTCTAGAACTGACCCATACCCAGAAGGAAAAGATTTTGTTTTAGAGATTTATCTGAGGTTTGTGTGTAGCTTTGGGGAAACTCATTAAACTTGACAGCAGATGCTATGGTCTTGTTAGTACCATCCAGAAAGGCCTTGTGGTTTAGGCTTGGGATTGCCGTTTTCCACAAAGAACCACATTATTTTAGGGTAAGGAGTTGGAGAAGGCGCCAATCTTAAAAGTTCTGTCGTATCCTTCTGTGCCCATATTGCCCAGTCTGGGGCCAACACTCCGGTAACGGTACTTGCTGGGGACACTTGAACGTAGCCTTTGCACAAAACCATGTTGAGCAAACCAAGACCAAGCCCTGGTCCCTCTAACCCCGTCTGTCCATCCCTGTGCTCCTGGCACACGTGCAGTGCAGCCTGTCTTCAGGCAGACACGGGAGCCAACTCCCGGCTGCTGGTTGGTGCCTGTGGGCAGACGTAGGTTTGCATTATTTTTCAGTAACGTTTAAGTTCAAATGACCATAACTTCTAATAGCAAAACCATAATTTAGTAAACAGCAGCAATTTATTTCCCAAAGCGCTGAGCACTCTGTCTTCTTCTGTCACCAAATTATAGCAGGGTGTACAACGCTCTGTGGATTTTATTTCTTTTTCCTGAATTAGATGGTTTTCCGAGGCGGGTTTGCTGCGGTGAAGGAACGTAGTGTGGGTTTAGATGAGGAGAGGGGCTGGTGACATGGAGTCACAGCTGTCAAGTGCAGCTTGTGCTCAATGATTCTTCCAGACTCTGGGGGCTTGGAGGTCCCTTTTTGACCCAGGTACCAAACCTTTCTTCAACTTTCATTTCATCTTTAAAAATTACTAATTTTCCAAGGAATTTACTTATGTTTTGGCTGGATGCATTAGGCCAGGGGAGTCAACTGAAGCCTCAAACTATTTAGAAGTTGGTGACTTTGAAGATGTCCTCCACCCCACCCCAAAGCACCAAGCCTGGTTTGCTGTGGCACCTCAGGTCCCTGCTTCTTCCTGTTGGAATTTCTCTGTTTGCTAGCTTCAGGGTTGCTCTTTTCGGTATTTCTTCTTTTTTTTTTTTTTTTTTTTAACCCTTGCTTTTTTTCTTGAAAAGTACCGGTGAAAACTTCTTCAGCGAGTTCTTTCTTGACTATCCTGATGGAATGACTAAAGGCTGGAGTGGGAAGAATGTCTGGCCTTCAAGCCTGTGATCTGCTGATTCATAGATAAATATCCTATAAAATACATAGCTGGGCTGCTCTCAATTTAGGGCTGAATGTTCTTTCATGATCTGTTTGGGAAAACAGCCACAACTTGAGTCAAACTTTCCAGTTGAGTGTGTCTTGGTTCCAGTATTTTGAAGTTCAACAGCTTGACTTAAAGGGAAGTCTTGGTTCTTGCTCCCACACGTTGAACTCCTCTATGTGCTCTTACACCGTATGGAGAGCCAGGCGAGCCGCTCTCGCGATCTCCCCGGTCTTGTCTCAAGCAGCAATATATGTGATCCTGGAAGGTTTGAAACTCTCATCTTTTGCAGGGACACAATTCATTAAAAAGAAACCTATATTCAGAGTATTAAAAAGAAAAATCCCCAGCAACTCTCTTCCACCCAACTACTTGAGGCTGTGGGCAGAGGAAAGCCCAAAAGCTTCCCACCCCCCAGAAGGGAAGTTCAGAGGGGAGATGGTCTATGGGAGTGTGGGGTTTTCTGTGGTGAGGAAATAAATGTTTTTGTACAAGTTGCACAGTATTACTTGTGGGGAAAGAGAGAAAACAGAAGACTGAAGATCAGTGTTGGAACACAGTGATACATAGTTCCTACTTGGCTTTCTGTGGGAAAAGAAAATTATCATGTAGCAAAATAAATTATGTGCAGTCTGAGAAGCACTTGTTTTCTTTCTTGATCTTGTTAAAGCATTTCTTAACACAATGGCTTTTTTTTTCTGAAGTATTAGCATTAATTACTGAAAATGTTAATAAGTTTTGTGGATTGAACAAGTGGGAAGACTAGCAACAACGTGGTGTTTCAAAAGAAAATAATATTCCATCCACTAGATTCACAGATAATTCGGGAAAGTAATAAAAGCTTGTGAAATCCCATGGACGAAAGCTTTATGTCACTTCACTCCTTCATCAGATATAAAGAAAATACCTCATTTCACTGGCCAAAACTCGGTGTCTTGGAAATGACCCTGTAATTTTTTTCTTTTGGAAGTCACCGAGTTTCGTATTATTTCAATGGACTTTTCCCTCCCCTTCGCGAATAGTGATGTTAAACCCTCCAGCGTCTGGGGGTGTTCTGGCAGGGGAGCTTGCTGCGTACGCTTCCTGCGCTCAGATGATCACTCTTTAAATCATACAGCGCGAGATTTCATTAAAAATTTGGAGAACTGTCTTATGACTAGGCTGATGATCTCATTTTATCCATACATGGTGCTTATTAAGTAAATACCTTTGAAGCATAGGAAGCCGTCTGGGAACCGACTTGTGTTTCTTCCTCTGCTGTGTTATCTTAATTTGATTGGTAGGACAGAAGTCCTGGAAATATTTTCGAAGGGAAATATACATTGGAAATGATGCGGTGCTATTCTTAGCTCTTTTTGCAAACTTCCTACTTTTTTTTTTTTTTTTTTTTTCTTGGAACTTTGCTGTTCTTCAGGTGCCTTAACTTTGTATTTCCTCTGGAGGGGAGGATTTGGTGAAGCATCAAGCACGTTTCAGACCTGACTCCAAGGCAACAGGAGTTTTTCCAGGAACTAATTCTGGCCTTTTCTATGAGGAACCTTGTCAGCACATTTTTTGCTGTAATGAAACGGTGAATAAACCAAAGTATTTTGGGTAGCAGTGGCACACCACACCTCTACGGTGCCTGTCCTTTGGGGATGTGTGCGCTTCGGGACTCAGGAATTACACATCTTGTGCATATTTCTGCTGTAGTTATGAGGAAGTGTTTATGCCAACAGGCCGGGACAGAAGCTCTCGGGAGTGATTGCTCGTTGTTTCACCGGGGATAATAATCGGCCTCTCGCCTTCTGCGGTTATTAACTGTTTAGCTGGGAGTCGGAGCCTTGGAGCCTTTTGTTACTCTGACTGAGGGTGTCATCTCCTTTGGAGGCATCCAAAGGACAGATCCTAGCGTTGTAGACATGCTGGATGGGAGGGACCTCCACCATGTCTCTAGCTTGGTGTCCCCTTGAAAAGGGACTGTCCCCTGTGCCAGGTCAGCTCTGCTGTGGCTTTGTCCTAGGAGAGCACTGGGAGTCCCCACGGATGGAGGTCCCCTCATGATGACCTCTCCGTGCTGTACCACCTTTACAGTGAAAATGTCCCTTCTGAGCATCCCAAAGAACAATTTTTGGCTGTTGCTCCTCCATTCAATCCCTCCCAACTGAGGCTGTTGTTACTCTAAGAGAACCGTTCCTCGCAGCATGAGATGCTGAGCTCCTCTTAGTTGTCAGGGCTTCTGTGTTAGAAAAGCCAACAAATTCTTTCGACAGAGGATGTAGCCATCCATCTGAGCCTTAGTTTTTATATATTAGTGTTGCTACCTCTGCAAAGCCAGCTTCTGTGTTTGATAGAGAGGGCAGCAGTCAGAAGAACCTTGACGAAGAGGAGGAGGAACCACCAGCGCTTCTGTGCATTGTGTTCCCCACTTTCCAAATTGGATTGAACATTGTGATTGAAAAGATTGTCAGCACTATGCAAATGAGAACGAGAAGTGAAAGTGTATCTCATGCAAGTAATTTCTATGTAGATAATTTGCCATAAAAATTTATATTGCAGTCCTTAAAACCTTCAGAGATTTATTCTGTCTAGGGAAAGGTGATTTATATGGTATTAAAACACTTTTTATGTTCCAGTCCTTTAGATTTAATGTTTATTGCCTATAAAAATGAAATCTTCCTGTGGATATTTAAAAGTTTTGGTACTGTGTGAAATATATATTCAGTTTAGAAGCTGAAATGCTTTAGAGATGCAGTAAATAAGTGATGGAGTGTTACCTCAGTTTCACCAGCCTCGGCTGTCCAGACTTACTCCAGGGCTGAATCTATTATGTAGATACCATTCTGCTTACCTTAAACATACGGTAAAGGAGAACGTATAATGATGAAAGCAGTGTGTAATTTTGTCATTCTTTTTTGGCTGCATATTTAGGGCACTTTGTATAAAGGTTTTGGAAGCTGAGCTCAGACTGGTGTGTACAGTCGGTATTCAAACGCAGAAGCAGGCTTATTCCTTCCCCACAAGCGGCTGGGTTAAAGCAGGAGATCAGGGTATGCTGCAGGAGGGTGGAAAGAAGGAAAGGTGTTCTGCATCGTTTCTCTGAATAGCTTCTACAGGTGGTAATGAAGGGAACCGGGCGAGGCGGAGCAGCACTGCTGCAGTCCTCCTGGGCGCACAGGCAAGGAGCAGTCTGCCTTCTGGGTTTATTTCTAGTTTAATTATTGGTTATTTTTGCTATCCATTTTGTTTGCGCAGAAGCACAGAAGAAGCTGTGTACTTCTTTCAGAGCGTAACTCCTAACCTCATAACGTAGGTCCCTTTCCCTTTCTTTCCCAGACAATTTTCTGGAGCACAATCTATTTGTCTAGAAATGTATGAAATACAAAGCATGAGAGATACAGAAACAAATCAAGCGAGGTTTAAAAAAAAAAAAAGTGCGTGTATGTGGTTGTTTCATCGTCTTTAATGGAGGTGCCCTGAAAAAGTAAATGGTGTAACGTACATTACTTTTTCCCAAACGTCTTATAATTTTAGAGTTCACCCCACAGCAAGCACATGCAAGTTAAACTCTCAAGCATGTGTCCCACTGAGTACCAACAGAGATCAGGAAGGGTTGGCCAGTCCTTCTGAGATTTGTATTTTTCATCTGCAACTGCAGAACCCTGTATATTGCTGCACATGAAGCACAAAAATTAAAGATTGATTTATAGTCATGTAGCTAATATAACCAGAGACAGTCTGGGAAATAATTCTGAGGGTTTACCGATAGTGCTTAATTTGCAGTGGTACATCAAACAGCATCTAGCAATTCCTCTCCAAATTATTCTCTCCTAATAGGAATCTGATGGTACCGTCAGTGCCTGGACTGATGGTGCCGGAGCCGCAGCAGCCGTGCCGCGTGTCGCAGGC
>VZTO01005201.1:704-23330 GCA_013400615.1 Syrrhaptes paradoxus
GTCAGTCAGTCTCACTTCTGTGCCTGGAAAGATCATGGAGCAGATCCTCCTGAAGGCTCTACTAAGGCACATGGAAAATGAAGGAGAGGTGACTGGTAACCAGCATGGCTTCACCAAGGTCAAATTGTGCCTGACAAATCTGGTGGCCTTTTATGATGGAGTTACAGCATCAATGGACAAAGGAAGAGCAACTGATATCATCTACCTGGACTTCTGCAAAGCATTTGACACTGTCCTGCACCACATCCTGGTGGCCAAACTGGAAAAATACAGATTTGATGGATGGATCACCAGCTGGATAAGGAATTGGCTGGATGGTCACATTCAGAGAGCTGAGGTCAATGGCTCAATGTCCAAATGGAGACCAGCAACGAGTGGTGTTCTTCAGGGATCAGTACTGGGACTGGAGCTATTTAACACCTTTGTCGGAGACATGGACAGTGGGATCAAGTGCACTCTCAGCACATTTGCTGATGACACCAAGCTGTGTGGTGCAGTTGACATGCTGGAGGGAAGGGATGCCATCCAGAGGGACGTGGACAGGCTAAAGAGGTGGGCCCATGCCGACCTCATGAAGTTCAACAAGGCCAAGTGCAAGGTCCTACACATGGTCGAGGCAATCTCAAGCACAAACACAGGCTGTGCAGAGAATGGCTTGAGTGCAGCCCTGAGGAGAAGGACTTAGGGGTATTGGTAGATGAAAACCTGAACATGGGCCAACAGTGTGTGATCGCAGCCCAGAAGGCCAACAGGATCCTGGGCTGCATCAAGAGGAACATGGCCAGCAGGTCAAGGGAGGTGATTCTGCCCCTCTAGTCTGCTCTCATGAGTTGCCCAGGGAAGTATTTGGATGCCCCATTCCTGGAAGTGTTCAAGGCCAGGCTGGATGAGGCTTTGAGCAACCTGGTCTAGTGGGAGGTGTCTTTGCCTTTAGCGGGGGGATTGGAACTAAGTGATCTCTAAGGTCCTTTCCAGCCCTAACCCTTCTATGATTTCTCTTGTGTCTCAAAGTGTCTGCCTTCAGACAGTAAGCAGTTTCAGCAGAGGATGGCAAATCAATATAAAATGCAGTGTTTCATTAGAAATTAAATATTTAGTAATCTCTGGTGTCCTTGAGCTTCATGGTTAGTAAGAATAATAGTAATAATTAACAATTACTGTTAATAATAATTATTAATAATTATTATTAATGAAGAGGGATTATTAATAAAGAATATTAAAATGCGTTCTTAAACTGCATTTCAGCTGTATACCTAGCAGCCCTCTGCAGGTGCAACATTCTCTCTCATTATAAATGTGAAAGCCAAAGTGAGATTGCAGTCTTGCAATAACATTTACTGATATGTTTCTAAATAGAATTACATTACAGCAAGGAAACCAAAGAAAGTCACTTATGACCAGATCTCTTATTGCAGGACATTGTAGAAAAAAAAAGTAAGAGATTTTCTCAAAAACGGAAGTGGAAGAGTTGTCTGTCCTGAGTTTTACACTCAGTAGGTGCACACTCTTGTAGCAATTCTTTAATTCTCTGTTAAGCATTCCTGTGGTGCAAAAAGCCAGGGATATGTGGCTCACCTGCTGTTGTCCCTAGCAAAGAACTTGTATGACAGAGGATTCTATGGAAAATCCATTTTTCATAAACACTGTTTGTACTTTTACTCCAGTCCCTGTTTTTGATCACTGATTCTTCAAATATGAAAGGGAACAAAGGATTCTTTGGGCACCCCCTCTTCCCCCCCCCTTTTTTTTTCCTCATTTACCTTCTTTTATTACTGCATTACTTCTTTATGCAGCACAGCAATGAGATGCCAGAAACAAAATAATACAGGAAAAAAAATGCAAGCACCATGGTGTGCTAGTGATATAAATGATACACAGAAAGGAAAAATGAAGATTTTCATTTGATAGCGTCAGTGGTATGCAACTGTTTCAGGAAGAAGTTTCATGAAATATGTGGGAAAAGTATGTGGAACATTACCTGGAGAAGTAAATTTGAAGGTCATTAAGTCAAAGGAAGTGAATATGTTATTTCTGAGGAGAGATGGAGTAGATGGGACAAGGCAGAGGACATCAGATTAATGGGAACATTGTGTGGGGAGGACAAAAGTGATACAGATGCAGGAGGGCTTGCATCAGTTGCTGTGTTGTCAAACCAAAAACATTGCTACTTTGTAGGGATGGGTGCTCAGGGTATCCTCTACAGATCAAGAATTAGTAACAACAGGAGATGTGGTACATAGTGTCAGGAGTAAATTACACTCACCCCTTAGAATTAGACTTCTTGATCCTGTAAATACTTCATGCATGGGTGAACCCTGGTGTTCTTCCAAACCTGGTGCTGATGTGTCCATGCTTCAGAGCTTTCCAATGTGAAAACAACCTGGAAAAAGAGGAAAGGACCTTTACCCAGTTACTTCATTAAATAACAATGGCGTGTAGCAAGTGTTTTAAAAAAATTGTGATTAGGTTGCAAGATATCCTCCCATCCTCTTAAGTCATAACTATCCACTTCTCATGCACAGAGGTCATATGATTTTCTAATGTACACTAGGATGATTGCAGATCCAGGAACCTGCATTCACTGCTCCAATGAAAGCAAAACTTCTTCCTTGTGCAGTGCTGGAAAGCCTTGCAAAAGAAGAATATATATTTAAACTCCTGCAAAAGATGTGAAATCCACCTCCTTGTTCACACACTTCTAGAATTAAAAAATCCCACCTGTGTAGTTTAGAAAATAATGCTCCAAGAATTCCTTGTGTAAATCTCGACATTAAACCAATCTTACCCTTGTCTTGCCACTTGAATCATTTATTTAAGCGGTGATAATAAAAGGTGTCAGCAATTCAGTAGTGAGCTCTTGAAGATTTCTGTGCGCATTGACCTTTAAGTGTTTGCATCTTGACAGGTGAGCCGTTCTTAACATCTCCTATGAGATATGGTGGGGGCAAGGGGTCAGGCACGCTAATGATAAAATTACCATTTACCTTTTACCTCACCAGTCTCAGTGTCTGACATTATAAATGTAGGTAACCTTTCACCTGAAGGCTCTCTTTCTTCTGCAGTGCTAGGGATTATGGAGGAATGAATGTGCTTGCAGCTGCAGAAGAGACATCAGTCATGAAAAAAAAAAAAAAGCTGGTTTTGGTGTTCCTTTGCCTTTAATTTTCATTTTTGTTATTTTAAACCAAAACTATATTTTTAGAAAAAGTATGAAAAGCTCTATCTATTTTTATTTTAACAAAGAGATGGTTATCAGGCTATTTCTATTCTAGCATGCTATTTCTACGTGAGACTTTTCTGTTCTTTCTTATTACGATGAAAGCACTATTTGTTAATTGATTAATGCAACTGATATTGCAGTAGTCAAAAAGGTTTCTTTCAGGGATAAGTGGTCACATTAATGAGACTGTACTGATTATCTTCATTATTTGCCATAGCCTGTTAATGTCAACCTGTTCACATTTGCGTCTGATCCAAGTTCTCCTGAGCTTCAGCAGTTTTCAGACTTGAGTCAAGATCCCTCTTCCAAAGGCAATATGATTTGATAGGTGGTAATGGGTACACAATGGGAGCTTTGAAGATATCAAAACGAGTATCTGAAGACTATCTAAGGACTGCTGATCTCCCACCTCCCTATGGCATGCCTGATTGCTTAGAAGGAAACACACAATCTGATATACTATGAAGCTTAAAGAACAAGAGCGAGGAGTATTTACTTTTCTATGTAAAAACATTTAAGATTTCTGAAAGCCCTGTGTATTGTGTGTTGGACAGTGATCATGTCTAGGAGAAATGGTGCCAGGGACAGAGCCTGTATTTGTCTGATTCATGGGCAGGTGATTCATATCCTAATTTGAAGTATGTATTCTTCTTGCCAGAGTTAAAGCATATAAGGATGGAAAGCATATGAAGAGACAGACACAGAAAATGAGATTCAGTTCATTTCACTGATCAAGAGCCAAATGCTTGCAAGCTTTAGTAGAATTACCTCCCAAGAAGAACAGCCCCTTTCTGATAAATGCAATCATACATCTGCTAAGGCATAAATCATACAAATTGAAGACTATAGTTCAAATATAAATCTTTATATTCAGTTTAGTGAAATTTGGTATTGTGTGAACATTATTCATATCCATGAATCTTCAGGCACAAATCTTGTTGCATTTCATTCATATAATAAGGATACACATTTTGCAAATTTTCATTCAATGGATATTGAACTTAATGAAATTTTAATCTGAGAAATCTATAAAAATTGTTTCATCTTCCTCATATGGGAAAGCCTGAGTAGACCTATTTCTAGTTTTATCTGTTTATATACAGATAAAGAGTACACACACAGAGTTCAAGCATCTAATAAAGGAAAGGCACAACTTCATTACTGTATTAAGCTGGCAGACTAAGGAAAAGGCTCGGTTTGTACCGTATTGAAAGGACAGCCGGGTTACAATGCTGAAAAAAACCCAAAATAAACCTAGAAAAAATATTGTCCCTTCAAGAAAAGTGTATAGCTCTCCTCTCACATCAACCTGTACTGCTTCTACCACCAGGGAGTTTGTGAAGTAGTTAAGAGGACAGAAAGCACAGGAAAAGCCTTCCTCTGGGAAGCTTGTGATCAAATCAAATGTGTTGAAAGGACACAGACAGGGATGTCATTCAGTCCGGATAGCCTGGCAGAGTCATTTCCAGGCTTATCAGATCATGTTCCACTTGTCTGAATACTCTTGTTTTACTTCTGTGCATCAACACAAACTCAGCCCCCAGCATCAAAACCAGATTCATTTCCACAGCACAAAGGGCTTAACTGTGCTTTTCAGCAACTTTTCCTCCTACCCCTCAGCCCATCTTTCTCCTGGAATAGATTGCTGCTCCTACGTTCAAATTCTGCATTTAATGTGATGTAACTGCTTTCTAGTTAGAGCTTAGACCACAGAAGCACACAGTGTCTCATACAGATATGAAATAACTTGGAACCATATGAGAGGTTGCAGAGACATCACAGATACAATGTAAGTTGGTGTCAACGTTTATAAATGGATTTTACAGGTTATCACAGAATCATAGAATGGACTGGATCGGAAGGGACCTTAAAGATCACTGAGTTCCAAATCACCTGCCATGGGCAGGGACACCTTCCACTAGCCCAGGTTGCTCAAAGCCTCATCCAGCCTGGCCTTGAACCCCTCCAGGGATGGGGCATCCACAGCTCCCCTGAGCAACCTGTTCCACTGCCTCACCACCCTCACATGAAAAAATTTCATCTTAGTATCTAGTCTAAATCTACCCTCATTTTACCTCTTTTACCTCCTATTACCCCTTCTCTTCTCTACGATGAACAACCCCAGCTCTCTCAGCCTGTCCTCACAGGGGAGGTGCTCCAGCCCCCTGATAGTCTTTGTGGCCCTCCTCTGGATTTATGGATTTGCTCCAACAGGTCCATGTCCTTCCTTTGCTTAGGACTCCAGAGTTGGATGCAGTAATGCGGGGGGAGGGAGGGGGGTGTGTCTCACAAGAGCAGAGTAGAGGGGGAGAACCACCTCCCTTGACCTGCTGGTCACGTTTCTCTTGGTTGGCTTTCTGGGCTGTGATTGCACACTGCCAGCCCATGTTCAGCTTCTCATCACCTAACACCCCCAAATCTTTCTCCTCAGGGCTGCTCTCAAGCCATTCTCTGCCCAGCCTGTATTTGTGCTTGGGATTGCCTCTACCCATGTGCAGGACCTTGCACTTGGCCTTGTTGAACTTCATGAGGTTGGCATGGGCCCACATCTCAAGCTTGTCCAGGTCCCTCTGGATGGTGTCCCTTCCCTCCAGCATGTTGACCATGCCACACAGCTAGGTGTCATCAGCAAATGTGCTGAGAGTGCACTTGATCCCACTGTCTGTGTCTCCGACAAAGATGTTAAACAGCACCTGTCCCAATACCAACACCCCTGCGGAACACCACTTGTCACTGGTCTCCACTTGGACATTGAGATGTTGACCACAACTCTTTTAGTGTGACCATCTAGCCAATTCCTTACCCACTGAGTGCTGCGTCTGTCAAATACATGTCTCTCCACTTTAGACACAAGGATGTCGTGCAGAACAGTGTCCTAGTGCAGGAAATTCCCCTGTACCCATGATCTCCTGCTCTGCTGGGAGACACACCTGCACCAGAGCTGGTTGCCTCTGCGAGTTATGACATGTCCCATCCACTGATCCATTTTTCTGGGACTGGGACTAACATTCCATGCTTCTGCAAAGTTTCAAGCGCACAGTGCCAAAACTGTTTAGGACAAAAAACAACACTGCCAGTGAAATATTTCTTTCCCCTCCTCCAGACTGCAGCACATTAAAGGATTAGTACAGGCCAGGCTCATTCAGTTCGGTAATCGGTTTCTGATTCTGAGTTAGGAAACAGGAGTAGTGTAACCACTTAAAGGGCAGATTCCCGCATTGACAGAGAACACACATTTAACCCTCACAAATCCTGTGGTGTTTGTCAGCATGGAATAACACGATCCTTGCAATATCATGCCGGTAAAACCCTTAAAATTCTGGATTACACTCTGTCTCATCTCCTTTGTGTTCATTGAATATATATGATGTTAGCTGGCTTGAAGGAATCTTTCCTTTGATTTCCCAGGGGATATCCACTGAAGGTTTGATCCTGCAATGCACTGATTATGCTGAACATTTAAGGAATCCAGAGGAACCTGAGAGTGTAAAGCTATCTCCCAGCTAAAGACATGAAGAGGAAATGCATTGCACCGGCTGTGTCTTGTGCAATGTCATGCAAAACATTTCCAGGATGGCAAGACAAAACAGTGGTACTTTCAAAAAATTTAAAAAAAAAAAAGAGAAAAAGAAACTGGAACTAATAAAAAACACACTTCCTGGAGGGAACTTGTACCAGATACACCACATTCCTGACTCTGCAAGGAGGATCCATTTTCAGTGCAAGGACCCAGTCAGATCAGAAGACCTTCTACGTTATCAGTACCTGCACAGCTCACACCTATTAAGTCCAACGGGAAACATATTTTGCAGGTTGACTAGAAAACTAAGATAATAAGACACATTTAAAATACAGATGTATCCGCTTGATAGTATGTTTATTGACCCCTGAAGCTTTCAAAACAACATTAACCATGCAAAAAGGAAAAAAAAATGTGACATGCCAGTTCAGGAATGGAGGAGAACAGAACTGACTTTTTCACATAAAGGTTTGTGTCAACATATTTCTGAAAATTAATCGATAGTAAAATAACTCTAGTGGTGGATTAAGCATTCCAGCAAGGACTACGGAATGTAATACTTTTTTTTAAAGTATAGTTTGCTAATATAAAAAGTCTGGGATGCTTCATATGTCTTTTTATATTTCAAAAAAGCATTATGTTTTTCCAGTAAAAAAAAAATGGTAGTAGTGCTGATGAGAAAACTTTATAATTTATCAACACTTTGAAATATATTCAGTTTGGAAAAAAAATGAAGCAGTTCATGCCCAGTATTCAAAGCTTGCTCTATTCTAGCGAAAGACAGGAATTGGCCTCAGAGAAGGACTTCAGTGGGCTCCGGATCTAGCTCTTATATGTGAAGCTACCCCATGACCTTTA
Source organism: Syrrhaptes paradoxus (assembly GCA_013400615.1). Lineage (NCBI taxonomy): Eukaryota > Metazoa > Chordata > Aves > Pterocliformes > Pteroclidae > Syrrhaptes > Syrrhaptes paradoxus. The sequence continues at coordinate 8,303 of VZTO01005201.1, forward strand.
TCTCTTGCTATGCTTTATACACCAGCAAGCAGGGAAATTGCTTACAAATCAATACATAGATTTTATTTTTTTTATAAGTATCTGTAGCAGGAGGGATTTGTTTAAATAAAAAGAGCACGCTTCATATTTTCACTTTCCAGATTCCTCATAATGGGTAAGACTGAATCAGTGGATGGGTTAAATTTCTTACTTTTGGCATGGCATGCTGTATTAACATTTCCCAAATGCAAAATAACTGAGTATGTGTATGTGTACACATATATACACATATGTATAAACAGGTATAAATGTACATATATATGTAAGCATGTGGAAGTGCATTTCCTTAGCAGCAACACAAAGAATCAATGCATAATGACATTTAAATCCATTATGTATTATCCCAGTTAAGATCAAGACCTGGGAAGCAGTGTGTGCAGGGCTGGCAATCCTCTGGGGAAAAAGCCAGGAGAGTTGATACTTGAGTTCATTCACTGCTTCTTCCTGCTTTGGAAGTACTGAATGGGAAACTCATTTGCAGCATCACCAAAGCTCTGCCCCGAGACCACTCTTGCCTGTCAAGGAATGTGGTGGAAAAAGTTCTTCAACTCTCATGCAGACCATTCACCTCCAGCCAGCCTTCCTGCAACTGCTGGGAGAAAGATGTGGAGATCCTGGGATAGCTGTGATATTTGTGGGCAGAATCCTCTTTACTAGCTGCATGGAAAAAATTATTATGAAATTAAAACCTGGAGAACAGATGAAATCCCAGAGGTTTTAAATCTCCATGGTCATCTTCTCATGTGTTTCCACTGAAGAATGCAGCCGGGGCCAGGGCTATCTTTGAGGACCTAGTGCTCTTCCCTCTTATTAGACATTTTAATTTCTTACAGTCTTCTTTCCCATACCTTATTAGATTTATTACTGTGTGTTTATAGTACTGCAGTTGTACTTTCATAATATTAAGATGTCTGAGGCTGGAAGAGACTAAGATGACATTTCTAGTATAATTTGTTCTGCATAAAACCTGTTCCCTTTAATACCCAAGTCCATTCTCTACTTGTGTAGCTACTGGACCAAATTAGCTCATGCCAACAGGCACGCTCTGCTGACTGCTCATGAAGATTTGCTGGCTGACACCAGCTAAGAATTTGGCTCTACAATTTGAGGGAGGGAGAGAAAGAGATAAAACAAGTGTAACAGTAAGTGTCAGACTGTATTTCCAGTTACATCAGACCAAGTCTAGAGTAAGTGCATTTAAAGCAAGGATTTTTTTTTTTTGAGATTTTCTTTGGTGTAACAGAAAAGACTTTGTCCCTGAGCATTTATGTGTTTCAAAAATCTCAGTCAGGCAGAAAACACTTTTTAGTCAGTCTCTGAAATCCTAATGAAATCCAGGGTAACCCACCGATATGCAAAGTATCCCATTTAATGAATTTACACACACACACACATGTATATGTGTATATGTATATATTTACATACAGTGTAACTGAAAAAAAAATCTAAGCAAAAGAAAAATCCTCAGGACTAGATACAGTACCCTTTAAGTACAGAGCTGTTTAAAATATGAATCTCCTTATTGTAATTTGATGTGTGAAATTCAGGCGTGCATTTACAATTCAGATCTCATTCCTTGGGGATTCCCATTTAGGGCCTGTTCGTATGATTTATTTAGTGCCTTTCTTCACTTATGCTTGAGATCGTTAGGTATAATGCACATATATGCACAGGGATAAAGTGTTTATCATCATTACTTCAATGAAGTCATTCGCCATCCTTGACACCCTCTAATGTCCCAAGTGCTTCAACCCACTGGCTCATTTGCCCAGCCTTGCTCTCTCTTCACTTTTTCATCTCAAATTCTTAATGTGTCCCCTTCATCAATCACAGAAGTTTAATGGGGAGCAGGAGGGAAGGCAGTAGAATAATTATCCAAATATAACAAAAGAAGGTCCCCTTTGTGTTGCCAGAGGGACAGGGACGGGGGAAGGGGAACAGAGGAAACATGAGTGTGTATTTCATGCTCCTTTGAAAACTTTAATGATGTTTAATGGAAGCCAAAGAACACACTAGAAGCCATTCTAGTCTCAAAACCATGATGTCCCGTATAACTGGTCTGAGGACCTGCTTCCCACCGGGTGTGTCCTCTTGTTGCTCTACCTCTTATCACCCCAGGTTGCCAACATTTCCCCACCACTGATGTTTGCAGTCTTGAATGTACTCTTTTGGATCTACTTTTCAAAAAACGGGATCCGAATCACTGTGCCCTGACTACATTCATCTAATTGGCCCTTGCTTTCGATGACATCCGTGGAGTGGGGATGAACAAATTGAAGATGAAAGGGTGGGCTGGGGTGGGGGCAGGGGGAAGTTATCATGGCCTGGGGCACAGTGTCATACACAACTGGGGAGAGGCAAAGAGGGTGTGGGATCTGGGGCAGCCCCAGGTGGCTTTGTGCAAGGTGACTTTTTCATTTTGAGAGAAAGAAGATTGGTCTTTCACATTTCTCTGCCTCCCTGGTACTGACACAACTGCAACGTGCTATTTCTCTATTACTTGAAAGCAGGAATATACAAAAAGCTTTGTAGAGTCCAATGCTAGGGAGATAGATCCTGTAGATATTCATGCTCAGGAAACCAAATGGTTTTAGGGGTGCTTCAAAACTCGGTGAAATGATGGTTTCTGTTGTGTGCTAGATCTGCGAAGCAGGTTGGTGCAACATTCAGTCAAATACTAGACTACCAATGTGGCTTGCCCTAGTTAGGACTCTAGAAAAATGAGCTCAAGAAAATGATAGCCCAGAGATGGGACAAATTAAAAAAGAAAAGCCTTATGTAGACCACAAAACCAACACACAGTAAAAAGCAATCCTCTTGAAAGAGAATCAAACAACATGAAATGGAAATGAACAAGCATTCATCTACTTATTTTTCCCAGTGTGTCCATGCTTGGCTCTGATTGTTTACTCAAGTATTAATATTCACCACAATCAAAATTCAATCAGTAGTAACAAACACCAGAAAGAAAACTCCCAGGTTTCTGAATGCTCCCTGACACTTCAAAGCACACCAATAAATAAACAGCCCCAGCAAAAGCTTTATTTTTCTTTCAGTGCACCCTTCTCTCTTTCCCCAAGTATGAAGAACTTTGTTTGCCAGGCACCCAGAGAATGTGGCTGACATAACTGGTGAAAGACATTATGGAAAGGATGAATGTGGTCTCCATAGAAAACACAGTAACAGTGGTTGTCTCTGATTAAAATGTAGAAGATTCTGGCCTTGAATGCATTGACTGCACCAGCTGATGGACGCAGATGTCCTTACAGAGAATTCCCAAACTATTTGTTTGTCCACAGGTATAGGGAAAGAAGGGGAAGACAAACTGGAATAATAGCTAAAATCTACCTCTATGGAAATCTAAATTTTCTTGATTTGCTCTTTTAAGGAAAAAAACAAACCTATATAATATGGGATACTTGTAATTTCCTCCAGTTTGAAGTGTGTGATCTAGAGGTCATACCTGGTGCACTAATGGACCTGTCCCACGTGGACTTCTCTAACCTTTTTTGAACCCATCTAACCCATTAATCTCTATAACATCCCATGGTAGTGAGTTCCACTGCTAAATGAGACATTATATGAAAAGAAAAAAACAGACTTTTCTAGATCTTTGATATAGATTCGTACTTTCTGCCTTCCTGAAAGTGAGAAATGTGTTGTTTTTATACCATTTCTTAGCATGTCAAAACCAAAGTAGAAGAGTTGGTCTTCCACGGTTGCCTTCTCAGAATCATACGTTGGGACCTTTTTCTGCTTTTTAGAAATGTTCGCTTCCATCTCAAACACTCAACATTCAATCCCTCATTTTTCCTGCTGTTTTCATCTATTTACCTCTCCTTTCTCAGCCTTCAGGAAGAGATGATTAGAAAGACCAGGATTGAAGATTATTATGGAGATAACACAGGTTATCATGGCTGCTTTGATCCTTGCAGTTGGAAGAGGATTTGAGACACAACCTTAACATGTTATGGTTTTGTAAAAAAATTTTCTCTTCTTTTAGTTCTACTCTTAAATATAAAAATAATGCACTATAGCACAGAAACGAATTATAAAGCTATGGAAAAAACACAGAAAGTATATTCCTCCAAAGTGAAAATGAATCCGCGTTCTTTCCAGGGGAATGGATAGACATGTAAAGAAACATACAAGTAGAGTACTCATCTGTGGCATTTATTTTTTGTTAATACTCTCCTTTAAAGCTATACTTGGAGTCATTTAAACACTTGTTTTTATGTCCACCACGTAATTTTCTATCCTGCATGTCAGGACTGGCAAGCACTACAAAAATAAAGACATTTCATCAAAAAACTCTCAGAATGCAACTCATGCCCTGGAAAAAAATCAAAAGCAATTTACAGGGGTTGGTTGGGTTTTTTTTGTTTTTGTACCTAATGTAAAATGCCCTGTATTCATGGACTACCAAAAGTCTCTCCTGCAGCATTTCCTTTGTTTCCAACTAGGACTTGCAGTTCATGGCATCTAATCTGTATCTTTTACTTTCCTTAATGCTTTTCCAAAGGTAGGTGGCATGTGGCTCAATGTATTGAAATCGTATTGAAATTGTACAAGACCATGACTCACGTTTTCTCCATGTCAGACCCAGCTCTTCTGGATGACACATGCTGTATAAATATGAGGTAGAGGAGCAATAAGCTGAGAAAGCATTCCTTGTTTAAATGCTAAAGTGTTTCGCCTCACTCTCTTATATCAGTGTGAAACTAGTGCGTTGTCCCCAAAAACGGAGGTGTTCTGGATGGTGTACATAGTATTATCTTATACTATTAGCCTTGACAGCAGCTCTGGCCACCTGATTTATGCAACCAGGGACAGCTTTAGACGTAGGCAAAACAGATGTTTGCTCAGGATGTAAGAACATCAGGAGCAGCAGTTTCCCCTGGCAGTCCTGCTGTCTTTGGCTCCAGCTGAGCCACCGGAGAGCCAGCAGAGCACAGAGAAGTGCTGATGAAGGTGATGGCAGCTACATTGCTGGAGGGCAGGTGTGCCTGTTCTCTCCCCACAGTAGCAGGCAAGGCTTCCATGCTTGAGGTCCTGGCTGAGGCAACAGCAGTGACTCTGTCTAGCTCCCTGGCCCTTTGCTTCCCCAGGGCAGAAATTATATGTCCCGGGCCCCTCTTTCTTGAAAAAACGGTGTTTATTTCTACCTGTGCTGCTGGAGGCATCTTGAGTCAGCTCTAAGTTCAGTTCATATGGGATGGTCCACACCTGAAAAACTTCACAGTCCAAAACCAAGAAGTTAAACAGTCAGAAGCTTCAGACATGGCAGCGTAGTCCTGTTTTCTGCGCTCCTCATTTTCATAGCATCTTTGCACCATCTTAATATCACATTTAGAAAGAGCCAGGACATTTTCCTTCCATAGCTATCCCTTCCCTATTCTCAGTGTAACCTGTTCTCTGTGAAACAGGTTTTCTGCTTTCTCAGTATTCAGAAGTTACAAGAGTAAAACCTCTTTACTGACATGCCAAAAGAATAAATTCAGCCTTGCAGGGCTTATGGCTGAACCAGGACATTAATGAGTAGGGAAACAGCAGTGAAGATGATGGTTAACCAATCAGTAATGACTGAATTACAGTTTAAAAACTGGATGTGTAAGATAGTTATTAACAGTGTAATTATTCATAAATGTTCCTAATTATTCATAATTATTCAGAAACCTTATTACTTCCCTGATTGTCATAAGTGATCTCGGAGGCCAATTATTATTTGATTATGGCCACAGGACTTTATGTTGGTATTACTTCTTTTGTCCTAGAAAAGTATAGAGAAATTCATGGAGGACTATCGGCATTTAGTACTCCTTTAAGAACAAGGAGCCTGTGATTTGAAAGCCTCTGTTGTCATTCCTCTTAGCTCTTTCTTCAGAATTCTTCGATTCCTTTATTACAGAAGCTACTGCTGCCTAATTAGGGTTTTCTTGTTGTAATTGCTACATTTGATATCTTAATAGTGTTACAGTGAGTGTGAGGGAGGAAGGGGGAAAGGGGCAGAGGGACTATCAATGCACATGTTTGTAGAGAAACAGAAAGCTCCCCAGGCTGTATGACTGAACGAGAAAGGCCCAGGAGCCAAATCACAGCTAGTTCAGGTGTCTTGTAACTCAGCGGGGAGCTCTGTCAGATTCAGATACAGTAGTTGTTAGCTCCTGACAATGAGTGATGGCAGTGTCTTTCCCTTTGAACAAATAGTTGGGCTTGGTTAGAGTCATTTCCACAAAAGTGAGGTGAGAAAAATAGATTTTACATTTGCTTAATTCACTGATTCATAACTCACAGGAATGTAAACTCAAACCTAACTGCAAGCTTGGTCAGATGCTGAACCAGATGCAGTCAGGATGCTGATGCAATCAGACCTTATAACCAGAAAATCTGTGATCTTTGTCAGAAGGCACTGCACTAATCAAACAGGAGCATCAGCTTCTTTCCACTTTCTTTCCTCCCCTGAAAACATTAGAACCATTATATTGTGGGGTGGCATTAGTCACGTTAAATTAGCATATAGATGAGTTCTGGGGGTAGGAAGGAGGGGGAGATAGGTTATGATAACCTGATGCTGTAATGCAGAAATCTTTTGGCTTATATACCAAGCCCCACAGAGCCCTGAGCTTGTTGCATGGGGGAAAATTGCAGTTTCCCAACACGGATGCAACCAGCTTCTATTGTGTAATTTTACTGACAGTGTTTAATAAGAAGACACATACCCAAGCACTGAAGAACCATGAACCAGGCTCCATAAAATCATCTGATTGTCTTAAAAATAATGAGATTTTAAATCCCTTTTAGGTTTTATTTTTCCTTTTGATTTCTGGACCAGAAGGGCTGGAAATATTTTATTTGAACTGATAGCCAAGGTTGTTCTTTTAATAACTTGAGGGGGTATAAAGAAAAGCATTAGACACTCCAAGAGCTGTCAGGACCATTAGTAGCTCACAACCACTCCAGTGTGAAAAGAAGGGCTGCCCAGCTGTGTGGTCATTTCAGCATCCCACAATCCAGAGTGTACATGTCATAGCAGGGGGTTCAAATGGAAGTACTATGGTTCCTCTAGCTCTTCCCCATCCCATTATCAGAAAGTCTGTGACCAGGTATGGTCATGCATGTATATTTGAATGCCCTCCTTACTGCAGTGGACAAGGCCAGATTCTGATTGTGGTTACACCTCTGTACCCCTGGAGCTGTTTCACTGATGGCAGTGGAATCTGGGAAATGAGATCACTGCCCTCTGATGGTACTCTCACAGCTGAAGATACGTAGGAAAATAATTTCATGCTGAGAGACAGATACCAAATGTAGGAAACAATAGCTCAGAAGCAGCTGAAATGTGTATGTGCATAGTTCTGGGGTTTTTAAAATCCCTTGGAAAGGTTAACAAGGGCATTTTGTTCTTTTCATCAGCTACGTGACATAAACAGTTAAACAATGGTAACCCTCTTCTTTTGCAACATTATAATTTCTGTGACAAGGAATAAAAACATGCAACAGAAATACATGTGCAGGATGCAGTCACTTTGGAGCACTTTTTGAAATTAGGACTTTGGTCATTTGTTGAAGGGCTCAATAAATGGCAGTTGGTTTCAAAATAGCACAAGTTGCTGTGCTGAACAATAACATGAAAGAAATATACTTGATTTTTCAAGGTGTGTCCGGGTGGGAATAAAAGTTTTGCAAGAGGCATGAATGGAGTCTAGGTTCTTGCAAAATGTACAGAGGAATAGGAATTTTATGGTTTTTTTTAGAATATATATAACCAAAAGTAGGAAAACACCAGTCTGCTAAAAACTGAAAGCCATTCCCTCCTTCAGAAGCCTTTACTTCACTGTGAAAGTTAAAATTCTTTAGTCACACTTGGTAATCTTTGGTCTTTTCTAGTCAAACTCATGATGGCAATTCAATTTCTACAAGTGCTATGGGGAAATCAGCGCTTGGTTTGCACACTGGGGAAACTTTTAGGGAAATGAACCATGGCTTGACACAGTAGGACAGAACTCTTCAAAAACTCTTCAGCAAGCTCTGGCTGGATGAAAATTGAGAATCTTACTTGGCCATAGTTCAATCCAAATCAGACTCTATCTTAATTACAGGATCCAAGTCTCAGTGAGTCAGATTAGGATGTAGCTTTAGATTTTGCAAGTAGGATTGTGCATGTAACCATCTAGTTAGTTTGTAATATTGACATGACTCTGCACCTTTCCACCTAACAAATATTACTGCAACTAAGGCCTGCTGCAAGTCTCCTTGGAATGACAACTCAGGCTAGGCCCAGAAATGCAAAGTTACTGTAGCTGCTGGAATCACTAGGCATATCCAATCAGAGAGTAAAAACAGAGTTCACTTATGTAAACAGTCCCGTTGGACTTTTTTGACTGCCGAGTATGTGTTGTTTCTCATCAATCCTGAGAAGGAGATGAGTGTGTAAAAAAAATATTTCACATTTAATAATACAGCGTAATTGCTAAAGCAGGACAGAATATCTCCCATATAGCTTTTTTAATATGTCTGCAGCTTTCTGACTTGTAACACAGGCTATAGCTACCACACTGTCTTCTGCCTCCCTGCCTTTCAGTGAAGTACATTTCACTGTATGCTAAAGGATAAGAGATAGATCGTTCTTAGCTCACGTAGGATGACAGCCCAGTTTTGCAGAGCCCCAGCCCCTGAAAAATTAAGAAGATGCTTCCTTTCCATTAATCTGAAAACCCAAGACTGCTTTTTCACAAAGCAAAACAAACAGCCATCAGGTACCCTAGCTATGAATTTTAAGTTCTTTAGGCAAAGTTAAGCAAAGCCCTAAGCAAACTGTCACAGGCAGCACGGGCTACAGCCCTACTTTAAAGAAAATACAAGAGAAAACGGTTGTGTGTGTGTGTGTGTTATTTGATCCCCCTCCCCTTGTGGCTTCAAAGGGTGAAAACAGAAGAATGTGACTGCAGAGCATAATGGGTCAACACCGCAGCTCTGATCGCTGGAGCATACACTCTAAATTTCATGCTACATTAGGTAGATTTTTAAAACCTAATCTGCTCCTACGAATGTTTTATTGGTAATTCTATGAAGGTACAGATTGCTTGACAACAAGGGGGACATGAGAGAGGTACTTGGTAATCCACAACTTGGTGACACCCCATGACCTAGCACTCCAGCACATGCGGTGCACCTCAGCTCACGTGGGTGCACCTTAACAAGCATCCTTTCAGCTCTCATTCCCCTTTGCTGTGACAGTGAAAGCCATCCATTTAACCAATTACTTTTTTTTTCTTGGTGTCTGCATAACTCTGATGTATTGATCAAGTAAGAGTGTATTCTGCACTGAAAGTTTAACAGATCGGTATGGCTTGAAAACCAACTCCTGTGTTCAGCCAAATACCATTTGAAGGACTGAGAAGGTTTCCACTAACTCTGCCATGGGGCTGTTAAAATGCTGTGCTCCAGTACTACTCACTTTTTTATTTTCAATTTAAGTATATCCAATTTAAAATAAACTTGGCCAGAGTGCTGTAATTGCTAAGCTTGAGAGCTGTGCTTACTTTTTCTTCGCCTGCCTCCACTGATCTTTGAATATTCCACTAAAAACAGAGCAGTGGCAACAAAAGCAACTGGAGCCGTAGCACAACAACACCATACACTAAACCAGGTCAGTTCTTTTGACTGCCTCTTCCTATAGCCTCAGATGAACTGCCACCATTGAGTTGGTACAACTGCTTGTTTGATATTTCCATGAAGTGCTTCAGGGTACTAAACCAGCTAAAAACTATTTACTTTGGTTTTGTATAGGTAATTTTTGACTGGTTTAACTCCTTGGAATGGCTTGCCACGTGATCAGATCCGTGACAGGACCAGTAAAAGAGAGGAAGCAAGAATAAGTGGTGGAACAGAGAGTAAAGGGGCCTCCATCTGCCTCCAGTGGCAGTAGCAACCTGATAGATGAGCTCCATCACTCTGGGAGCTGCAGCCTTGTGCCCCACAAGCCTGACCTCCTGCAGCCCCATGACCAGAGCGTTCCCCTCAGAGCTATGCACAAGTCACCCTACGGACAAACAGGACTGTACCCACACCTCTGTCTGAACTTACTGTCTGGAGAGCTACTATGTAAAAAGAGCGGAGAATTGGGGTAGTATATCTTTTGAATGTGCTTGGTTTTGTGTGAAGCCTGATCACTGTCTTACTCTTGTCAGAGCCCTTAGAGGTGATGGGGAGGAATTTGCTGTTTGAAGATCCAGAAGGTTTTTCAACATGAGCTATGCAGCTCTGTCATGACTGAAGCAGTTCTGGTCTTGCCAGGAGATAGAACTGTTGGTGATGAGTAAGTTTTAGTTTTGAGAACTACGGTACCGGAAATTTTGTGTGCTACAAGAGTCAGCTGGAAGTTTGCCAGGTGGCTTCAGGATCAAACATGGGATATTAGCATCTAAAGTGAGGAAATTATAATACTCATTACTATCTACACAACTAAATCGGGACCCAAACTTACCCACAACACTTAGTTTATCTTTTTTGAGAAATTAACCAGTGATCCTTTCTAATAAATTGGGGATGGCAGGATTGAACCCTCATTCAGTTGACCTTCCATGCAATTTTTAGCACACTCTCCAAGCCTTCTCTTTCTATTCCATGCTCACTGTAATCCCCATCTCCCTTATAATAGTATAATTCTTCTGGACAAACTTTCATTTACAGTGCTCTTACTTTCTCTTTTTTTTTATTGTAATAATTGTTTTACCGATGTATTACAAATAATCAGGGTCCTCTACATTACGAACAACTGCACAGAGGCCCAGCTTGAACAGTCAGGTTGTAATTCAGTCTCCAGGCTGAGAGGTTTGCTACCATACCCAAACCCTTAAGCTATATTCTTCAGTGTGGGACATTAGTAGGATCCCTCGATTGAATTACAGCATTGTATTCCATCTGGGACTCAGTATTGTAGTGTACTTAACATTGTACTACATAGGGAGGCATGAGAGTAATGGAATTTTACAGTAATAAGATTTTTTTTTATTAAATGAAAAGTAGGCATATAAGATACCCAATCATGTAGCATTACTGGAGTTAGAAATAAAGACCCTGTAAAAACATACCTGAAAAATAAGCATTTGTTTTATTTTCTAAATATTATAATGTGCTGTTAATAAAGAATCAACCCCTTAGAACACAAAGGCTTCTCAAAATGTAGAACTGAACTTGCTATGAAGTTTTAGGTGGATTTTTATCACAATAGTTACAACATACTGGCAACTGATTTTCAAAATGAAGTCCCCCCAATTCAGTATTTTGACACATTTCAGTTCATCCTGGTCAACAGTAAGCTCATGTACATGTGTACATTTCAGATGCTTTGCATCAGATATGAAGTGTCTGATACTTTGTATTAGATATTTAAGGATCTTTTCTGAAATCAGTGCTAAACGTTATTTTTAAATTTTTCATTCTGCTTAACAATTCTATATGCCAGAGAGAGGATGCTGGAAAAACACTGAGAAGCAAGTAAAATAAATGCTAACATCAGTTAAAAATCTGCTGCTTCTCTGCATGGGCTTGGGTAGTATTGTACCATGTAGTTAATAAGAAACAAATTAGAAAACTCACATATTTATAGGATGACAAGAAGACATAAAAAACAGGCAGACACAACAGAAATAACTTCCTATCATATATTTTTCTTTTTAATTAGTATTGCATGATCAGTTAACCAGCAGTCTGTTATCTTCCTAATAAAGTAAAGGTATTATAACCAATAAAAAATATTTATTGCCACATTTTATGTTTTAATCAGGGGCAAACTCCTCAACATATTCTTTTTAAGCTCCTTGACATGGTGAATGATTAAGTAAAAAAAAAAACTTTTTATGCTAAAAAGAAAATAGTAGGCATTGATTAGTTAATTAACACAGCATCTTGCGGAAGTGCAATAAATCTAGGAAATGAGGAAGAGAGATAACAATCTGAAAGATACAGTGTGCAACTTAATTTCTGATTTTACTGTGCTAATATCAGTTTTGTCCTTGGCTCCTGGGGCCAGAATTTTCCCTTAGTCCTGATGGCAGAGATGGAGCATGTTATGGGATCTCAGAAATCCCCAGGGAAGTGCTGGGACTTGAGGTTTCCAACAACACAACTGGAGAAAGTGCAAGTGCAAGCGATATGGGCTTTCTTGGTCAAAATATGATCTTAACGAGCCCCTGATGTACAGTGGAACAGATCTCCAATTACTAGTGGGTGATGATTTGGCAAATTGAAGTAAGCAGACAACTCCAATCAGTTCACACCTGAATTTGGATCCTGCTCAAAGCTAAAATAAGTGTTGTCTTTTATGTGACCTTTATTTCATTTCCCCCTTCACTGTTACCATCTCCGTGGTTACTATTTAACTAACCAATTTTTACCATTTTCTCAAAAAAAAGACATTTTAACCTTTAGGCTTGGACAAGGTATATTTATTTTATTACTACTACTACTGCTGCTACTGATGCTACTGTTACTACTACAACTACTACTGTTGTTAAAGTTAATTCTTACATGAATAAATGTGTCTGAAAAGCAATAAATCCACTTTGAATAATGTTTCAGCAAAAGTCTTCAGAAAGACTTGGTCTCTGATTCAAAGAAATGCATTGAACAGGTTTCTTGATCTTACAGAAAGGATCTAATTGAGAAGAAGCTCAGAGATTGTTCTTGGTCTAGAGCTCTTCATGAGACTAGGATCCAAAATACCACAATAGACTGAAGGAAAAGACAAAGGTAAGGTTTAGGTTAAAAATGAAAATATGAGCAACATGATATTGCAAGATTTCTGCTTTTCTGAGGGAGATTAGGAGTTATCAGTTTACAAATCTTGCCGTCTAAAAATATTAGTGCTTCCTTCTTCCACTTTATGCCCTAGGTAGTCACCGTGTTGCACAGCCAAGAAAATGGCATTCACCTGCACCTTGAGGCTAATAGTGGACCATCAAAGTGGGGTGATGATGCAGAGGCTTACATATTCTGTTCTGCGGCCACAGACACGGGGCAACAACTTCTGGCAGAGTAATGGCACATGTGGCAAAGGGCAGAAACCTCTTACAGTCCAGTAACTACATTAATCAGTTGGTCTGTCAGAGTCCCTAGGTAGAGCAGCGGTGAAGCCAACAGCCAATTCAAGTAGAATGATTTTATCCACTTCTAGCTGGGATAAGACAGAGTTGATAATTTTTGGCTGGTACAGACAGGTATATCCCCTTTTATTTCCTACTACTTAATGAGAGTCTTTGCTCAAAGTATATTTTCTTAAAAAGCCCCTTCATAATCTAGTTTGTTTGTAACTCTAATGGGCACAAAATTGTGTACCTGATCCTTTATGATCCTCAATAACTCACAAGAATTCCTCTCTGTTCTGGTTCCCCAGTGAATGATGTGGTGGGAAAAGGACAAGATGTATTGTACCACAAATATTTCTTGCACATCTGCATTTGCAATATGTAAGTTTAATTCCTTAAGATTTTTAATCAAATGCTAATCTGTCCTGTTGTTTCTGGGGCTTGTTCCTCTCCCACGTTAAATATTTTAAATCTTACAGATTAGTATCTGATTTAATAAATTCTAGCTTTAAAATAACAATGATAAAGCTGAATGATTAGTTAGGAACAACCCAAAGCCAGACTAAACTGACTTGTACTGCTGAAGAAGTGAAAGAACTTTATTTTCACAGGAAAATTTCTTCCTTTTTTGGTCCCACTTCATGTTATTCTTCCAGCTATAAGAAGTGTAGTAAGGTTTACAAAATTATTTGCAGCTGTTTCAATAAATGGACTATAACACCCCAATAGCATATAACCAACTACAATTACATGTACTGATATGCATCTCTTGCATACAGTGATCATATCTGAAATGTGCTTTTAACATCCATTAATTATTTATTAACCCTTTATAAACCACTTGAAAGTGAAATGCTAATATCCAGTACAATGTTGTGGGAGACAGCAGATAAATTATATTTTCAGCCTGATCATGGGATAACTCTGTATATCGGGGACAAGAGTACAGAGAACAAGAGTATTTTGTACATTCCAGGAAAAAAACTAAGTCCCAGCTTACTGCATGCCCTGGTCATAGCTTCATTTAAAGTTGTGTATCGGGGAGTGTAGCCATTTTTTACCTAGAGGTGCTGCTGTGGAAAGCAAAACCTTATTCATGTGAGTCCTATTATAAAAATAATTCTTCTTTTCCAAAATGTTTTAAAATTTCCAGGACTCTGAATATTCAATACAACTCTCTGTTTGCTCTGAAAAATCTGTCATTGACAAAGATTTTCCTCTTTTTTTATTTATCTATCTGGAGATTTTTAGATCACTTTGCTCTGACATCTTAAGTACAGAGGTGTTAATAGATGTCGCTAGTTGTGAGAAAGTAGGAAGTGGACCAGAAGAAAACTGAATGTCATTAATGACTTCTTAAAGATACATCTTGCTTTATCATATTTCCAGTAACAGCACTGAAAGTCAAAAAAGAGTTTTTTCCAACAGCTTCTGTCTTCTTCTCCTCTCCTCTTCTCTCCATTTAAAAAATATTTTTAAAACAAAAGCTAGCTCTTACTGTATTAATTATTAATTTTACTAACGCATGACGGTATTTAAAGAAACAAAGACAGAGCACTGAAGTGCTTCTGAAAATCCTTCCTGACAATTGCATAAGCAATGCAGGAAATCAGCTTTCTTTCCTTTATTTCAGATTACCAGCTCACAAGCTACTGTGATCAATACAAGTGACTGCAATTGGATTACACTGGGCTCTGCATACCACGCTGCTGATCTCAGGAGCTACACTTTCATGACCAGGCCCATGGTTAATCTCAGTAGGAACAACTCACTTTTGAGGAGTGCCATCCACAACTGGTTTTTAAATACTACCTACAGTGAAATTAATTCAAAGTGAAATTCATTCTGATCATGGAAGGAGGGGCTGGCCACTTGGGAGGAATATAAGAATGTTGTCAGAG
>VZTO01005201.1:24819-59205 GCA_013400615.1 Syrrhaptes paradoxus
ACCTTGAATAGCTGTTTGTGGCAGGGGGATTGGACTAGATGATCTTTCGAGGTCCCTTCCAATCCCTAACATTCTGTGATTCTATGATTCTGATGCAGGAAGAGCATGTATGGTATACACATTACTTGCTTTTGCATTCGAGCCTGGTGCAAGCTATATGTGTGTGGAACTTGACAGCAGCCTTGTTATCATCTAAAGGACAGTCCTCAGCAGTCAATCAAAAACCCAAGGTTGAAATAAGCTGACTTAATGCCCATCAAAGCCTTCTCATTAAAACTGATTTCAGATTATAAGTTGACTCTCCTTGATCAGAATGACTCTGCGGATGTTCATGTGTGTATAAGGCATTGCTCAGACAGTTGGTAGCCCCAGCAGCAAATTGTGTGACATTCTGTATGTCTAGAGGGTTAGATGAATTTTCCTTCATGGGATGGTCCTTCATATCCTCAGGGACCAAAGGGATTGGTCTTCACTTGTTTCTGTTTTATTAATTAATGAGGGTGATATTTAAGTGCCTCTGAGATACCATTTGTAAGGATGACTTCTACATTAGCTGACTGGCTCTTGGTTTATAAATACTCACTGCTGCAACCTCTCTCACTATGTATGTGTTTCTTCTTTCTATCTTTTTTCCTGACATCATATCTCACCTCTTTCAAAAATAATCCTACATCCTTGAAGTCAGGGTGTCTTGCCAATGGGGCTTTCTGTAGACTGTACTACACAGCAGTGCACAATATTCTTTGTTTGGCACAACATACTTCCGTCCATGTTTTAGTACAATTAATCTGTCAACTCTTCCTGGTTTTGCATTTTTGGTTTGTAATACAAAAAGTATTGTGTTGGTTTTATTTTTTTTCTTCCCTTCTTATTTTGCAGAATTGTTTTTCTTTCTGTGAGATTGAATCAATTATTTCTTAACAAAACAAACCAGCTTTTTTTGGAGGGAGGGGAAAATAACAACAGAACCACACTAATCCTACAACATAGTAGCACAGGATGTATGTGAAGAATCTCAACCCTCTAAACATCCATGTATTTCCTTTGCTCTTTTCATTACAATGTTGTAATTATAAAGCCATAGTTCACCCCCTGGGGTGTCATTTTCCAACTTCAAAACCAGAGAATTTGCTGAAATTAGGCAACATTTCTGCCACCTAGTGGCCCCTCCTCTCTAAATAAGAAACTTATCTGGAATTCCCTTGTCTAAAATTCTGTATGCTTCTTGTCTTTAAGTATGTGGAAAAGCTTCAGCAATAGTAAATTGTGAACTAAAGAGTCAGAAACCCCTACTTTAACTATGAAGAGTCTCTTTTGCTATGTTTTCTGGCAGTTATTATTTGGTTGTTTACCCCTTATCTCTCCAAGCACTTGTCCATGCTTGGCCTAAGCAATGCAGAGGGGATTATTGTAAATGCTACCCTTTTCATTACTGCAGTTTATTTTAGGGTGAGATCTTGTCATTTCCAGTCACTTTTTACTTAGGTATTTTGATGGTCTCAACAGATGAGTCCTCAGTTCACCCTTATTCTGTTGAAAATGGAACAGATTGCCACCACTCTGTCTGATAGTCAGTATATGGTAGGAAAGCTAATGAACCTTTTCAAATAATTATCCTGTTAACCATACTAGCCACAGATTTTTGACCCTTGCTGCCTGAAGTCAGTCACCTCCATCAATATTTGGGCACAAAAACAGCAGTAAGCAGTAGGGTTAATAAGTTCCCAGAGTCTGCAAAGAAGGACAGACCCCATTGGCTTCAGAAGGAATCTGAGATGCTGAAAATGCTGGCCCACCCCACATCTGATCTGAAGATAATCCTTGCAATAGTCCTACGGATGTATGGTTTCTCTGTGGTCTCACTGATGCACTTCAGACACTAAACTTCAGTATTCAGTCTAGCCAGGCTGGCTCCTATTTGGGCGCACTCTTTAGGTGAGGGAGGTTAAATGCAAGCCTAAGGCTAAGTGCAGAGAGCTTTCATAAGCAGTAATGGATAATGAAGAGGGGCTGTCAAGCAGTGAGAAAATCTGTCTTGAAACTTGTCTGTAAAGGCTGTGCACCTCAGTTACATCATCTCATAGACACTGAGTTTCACAAACCCGCTGAGGGCCAACATATATGAGAGATCTACTGCTGAACACGGGCAGTGTGACACACGCCTGTTTACATCACTAGCCAGATTTTCTCCTGCAGTCTGTATTGCAGTGCTATCTGGATGCCGCTCAAACATTCAACATCTAAACACTGCTTTAGGCAGGAAAAACCAGGTTGTGGGTTCTTCTTATAGCTGTCCTTCTGGCAACCACCTGAAGAGCCCAGTGGGTACTCTCCGGAGTAGGACTGCAATGTTCACTTGAATTAGAAGATCTAACCCCTTCTTCCTCAAGTCTCCACTGTACCCTGGGTTACTCTGTTTGAAAAGGGACTTTATTACGATTATATTAATTTACAGAGACCACTGATTTGAGAAATGGCCCAAATAATAAGTGCTGTCAGAATAATTACGAGACTATGAGGCTAACAGTGGTGATGTTTGCTCTGCTAATTGTACTTAATTTACTGTGAAGTTTTACAGTGGCTCCTGTAGCTTTGAGTGCACTGAGTTGTGGTGCTGCTGTGTATACCAAGGGGAGAAGATTAGCAGTTAGGTAGCCCAGTGAGAACCATTACTGAAATTATCCTACATAGCAGACTTTCCAGTGCCTTTTAGACACAGCCAATGATGTGGGTAGCTGCCTGGAGCTCTTGGGAATACAGCTGCTACTCATAACGTTCAATGGGGAAGTCAGTAAGCTCCAAAGTGCCTCTGAGTGCAAGTGTGAAGACTTTGTTCTGTTTCCTTCCTTGTGTAAGACCTTAAAGTGACCTTTCTGATCACAGTAATTTATGGATGTATTTGGTAGGGTCAGAACTGGATGTTTGTTTGCAATGGATGCTGACAGGCAGCAATGCTAGGACAGTCACATATCTTTAGGCCACCATGAGACCATAAATACATCCTCTATTTCTAACTGGGTAATACGTTCACCTGTTACATGGGTAATTGTCTCAGGGGAGCTCATGGGAGTTCTTCAAAAGGTAAGAGTCCATCATGAAGGAAAAAAAAATATTTGGGAAGAGAAAAAAGGAACAGGGAAGGGAAAAGAATGAAAGGGAAAGGAAGAGACAGGAGGGTAGAAAAAAAAGAAGATAAGAGAAAACAAGAGAAAAAAGAAAGAGAAAAAATAAAACTTAGAAAGAAAAAATGGGCAACACACTGAACCACAACCCCAGCTGCCAGTGACTGATTTTCAGGCTGCTTCTCAAGGAATAAGCTCATGGAATCATTTTCTATCTTTTTGTGTGCATGTGTGTCTCTCCCTCCTCAGTAAATTTTGAGTCTATTGACCAATATCAGCAGAATTTCATGGAACAGTAGAGATCTCTGAGAGATTAAGCACCTTTTATGAGGGCAGGATGGAGGAGAAAGATCTTATTGATATTCCAGTCCAGGGAAAATACTTAAATCAGAGCTTACACCTTCTCAGACAGCAAAGCTAAAAGATATAAATCTGTAAATGGTCAATTATAGTGCTCATGGCTTTATTAAAAATTTTTAATCTGGGAGCTATCCTTTTGTCCTTTAGAAGAAGGGTAGGACCACAGTGAGCGTGGCCAGACTCAGCCTCCTAAAATAACCATCACTGTTCTGATGTAGATCAGCAGAGCTGACAGTAGCTGAACAGTGTTTACCTTCCCCCTTCTTCTCCAGGTAGAACAATGTACTCAAGATATCCAGGAGGTCAGCAATGTTAAAAGCTTTTAATGGATGGACTCATGACCATCAAGCTCATCTGATATCTGAGTGTGGGCTGGACAAAATCCAGTGTTATGACATGTGCCACTTTGAAGGCAGTTGTTAAAGAAGCTCCTCTCAAATCGCAAGGCAGATGACAGGAGCTATTGCACTGGTTAAACCCTCTCCTCTTTGTCTCTTCTGCTTGTTACCTGTTTTGCATTAGAGAGGCTGACAAGACCCATAATAAGATCACCTGCCTGCTTTTCTTCCCCTTCCTCCCCCCAACTAGATAGACATCAGTGCAGGCAATGGGAAGAAAGAGGATTGATTTAGATGGACCTAAGAAAGGCATTCTCATCTGAAACCAGATGTTCCTAATGCCTGCCGTAAGATTTATTACAGCCTGCATCAGGCAGCCCATGCTGAGCATTCCTGAGTAATTGGGATTCAGTATCCTACTGTCTGATGGGCACTGACCTCTCCTTCCAAGCTCTCCTAAGTGTCTGAGCCTCTTTATTCCAGCTTCCATCCCCCAACCTACCTCTTCTGTCATATCCCAACAGATACTTTATGACATGTTTCCATGCCAGAAAGCTGGCATGAACAATATTACACTGCACCGAGCTAGAGGCTACAGTGAGAAATGGTCAAGTATCTGAAGTTTAACCTAAATAATATGGTCTCAATGAGATCATATGGGCTACAGATCAAAAACATAACCAAAAGGTAAGAAGTTCAATCACCTTTGTCTATGTGTAATAAGAGTGACCACAGCAACTTTCCACTGAGTCCTTCTGCAAGGTTACTAGAGAAAAAGTGGCTTAAAGGGAGTGGGCAGAAGAAAATATTTATCCTGAGGGGTTTTAACATCTAGTGCTGGGAAGTTGTTATCCACTGCTACATAAAAAGAACCTGATGCTGAGGGGGTACTGACTATCCTTTTGACTAGACTGTGAGTCCAACATTTCTTTACTCACTGTGGTTTATCAGAAAATTTGCTTTTGTTTTGGATCTTTTACTTTTGTGCACTTGTTGATTTTGCTAAGCTGCTGGCTCAAATGTAACTAAGGCCCCCTGTGTGTTAAAAATACTGAGTATTGGCTTGTGACAATAATAGGATAACTGAGTTCAACTGGTCTTCTTCTAGAGGGCTATTGATCACTGTCTCTCATTGATTATTTTTTTAACAATTTCTGTTCCCATCCTGCAAGTCTAGGACCATTCCAGTAGATGCTAGATATTCCTTGCGTTCCAGAAATCAAAGCAAGGGGGAGTGGTTAGAACTTCTACAGCTTCAGTTCACCAGTTTTCCAAACCGTATAGAAAATCCAGAATCAGTTATGCGCACTTGAAGACCAACAGAATTTGCACAGAGGTGTGAAGCAGTTGGCTATGGTACTGCTGTACTTTGGTTTTCATAATGCTCTATTCCTCATAAAACAGTCATTTAGTTGGGCTAAACAAGTGTATTGCTAAAAAGTCAGAATGTAAAAGGTCGGTATTTGACATAATAAGGAAAAACACTGGAGTTTTTGTTCTATAGCAAATGACTTTGGTTTAACTAGCGAGTGAACATTTGAGAAAATCAGATTTTGCACAACAGATCTTGTGCAGTATTTTCTTTTTTTGCTATGTTTTCTAACTGTTGGAGAAAGGATGCACTACTCTTTTGTACTTTAGAAGTTCAGTATCCACTAGACACCCAAGTTCCTCTAAAATGTTGCTAGGCATCACAGGTATTTTTTAAAGTTTCACAGCTTGTCTTCAGTGGCCTTTGTTGGGGTGGCCACATTCCAGGGTGTGCCTGGTCAAATACTATCTACACAAGGACTCATATATACAGAAGTCAAAGAACCATGAAATTTGTGAACTATTTTCCTTTTTCTTCCCACCATGCCTTTTCTTAAAATAGAAAATCACAGAAGAATAGTAAGTGCATTCAAAAAACTGCATGATCAAACTCCGTAGTTGAAGGCTTTACCATCAGTTGTTAGTGAATCGTATCTTATACATTCAATAATTTTTCAGTTGTTTAATTGCATATGATTTTTCAAATGTTAATGTAGCCTGATGGAAGATATTTTATTGTTACAACTTCACAAACATGTTTGGAGAATCTCTCTGTGCTTTGAACTACACTGTATATGCCCATGAAAACCATTTCCACAGCAGTCCTAAGAAATTGACCATATTAAAAAATGAAACCATAAAAAGAATGACAAAATGTTGGCTTAAATAAACATTTAAAATTAGTTCTATCAGGGGTACTGCTGCATCCTGGATGAACCCCTGGGGTAATGATCAAAACTAAGGACTGCTTTAAGAGAAATAGATCCTTTTGAGGATATTCTGTGAGACTTTTTGCAACAGGCAATACGCAGTAGGCATGATGCAATTCCCCCTTCCAAATGGGGGAAAAAATGCACCCTCCTTGTAAAGTCATGTGGGTTTCTAACATGTCATTAGTAACAATGCTCTGCTGCCATGTATCAATACCCAGACTTGGAAAATGTTTTATCCTCCTTCTTCAGGATAAGAGCAGAATAAAATGTAGCACTCCTCTGAGAGATCACCTGAAAACTACTTTAAAGATCAGTCAGTGCCTGTCAACACACAAAATGAATTTACCTCAGTAGGGTAAGAGAAATATACCTGAGGATGTCCTGAATTCTCAGACTTGAACTTCCCCATCATGGTAAACTAACATTTGCAGAGTCAAATAATCTGCAGAACCTTATAGGAGTTTACCACTGAGACTAAAAAGGAAGCATACCCCTCTAAAAGCTGCTGGAACAGAAATCTGGCCTTAGTATAGCAACAGTTCATGATATCCTTAATCACCATTTAAAGGCACAATCATGTATGTTTTAACATACTGATGCCGTAGGTTTCCTGTGGTCTTTCTCTGCCCAAGCCAAAAACACACCTAGGCTTTGTATTAGAAGTCACATTTTGCTGAGTGGTTTACACCTGATCTAACTGCACTAGTAAAAGAGGGGTTTTGCTGAGAAGTTTTATACAGGTCATCTAGGTGAAAGAAGCAGCAGGAAGACTATGACTGTTTTATAACTACATTTACACTAACACTTCTACTCACCTAGCTGTGTCACTTTCATATTGTTAACACTGAGAGTCACACTTTCACAAAACTTTTGAGTGTAGGCCAGTTTCAAATTTGTCAAAAGAGATCTTTGGCCATCTTTAGTGTGAATGAGTGCCAAAAGCAGTTAACTTTGAAGGTTGATAGATATTTCATACCCCATCTTGGTGCAGAGACAGAGCCTGACATGCTCATTTACCTGTTACAACTGATCAACATTGTGATGTTCAGGAAGATATCAGAAGGCTGAACTCAATTAGCCAAAAGGAATTCTAGTGAGGCTGATCTTTTGTTCATGGCAAACATCCTGCTGATCTTACTTAAAATCAACAGCAAGATCAAACAACAACTGTGCAAACCCCTAAATTCCCTGCATACAACTGTTGAATATTATCAAACCAAAGGCATCCCTAGACACTGTGTGCAGACATTTAAATTATTATACAAGTGGAGCTGGTTTGGGAAGATTATTAGTAATGTCTATGATATCCATTATCACAGTTTCTAAATGATTTTTCCTAGTTAAATGTATTTTCTTCATTAAATATATTGTGTAGAGAACATGCTCCAACTTAATCTCATAGGCTAAGATTAATGCTTGATCACCAAGTTCTATACAGTCCCCGTGCGAAGCAGTTTTCTGCAATCAGTGATAACTGTGTTTTGGAAGTTAGTACCTGAGTGTGAGCACCAAGCTATGGCATCAGAATCCCCCATTTGGGTACTAAGATTAGAAAGCACTATAGTGTCTCCTGTTTTATCTGTTGATCTGGACAGCAACAGAGTGGTCATTTTGTTAGAAACATAGTTGATGTGAAAGAGAGGGCATTGTATTTATATTGATGTGGTGAGAGCTTGCTGGGACATTACTGCCTAGAAGTTGTTCTTAAAATCCTCTCATATTCTAGACAATTTGCAATCACAACAACACTTCTGCTTTTTCTAGCTATAACTTAAATCAGTTTGTTGTCCTTTTCTCCTCACATTAAAACATTGTTAATAGGGAAAAGGCAAAAAACAAGGCAAAAAGGTAAGGATGGCAGAAGGCTAAAACCAGGATTACAACACTGGCTTTCAGGAAAGCAGACTTTAGCCTCTTCAGGGATCTGCTTGGAAAAATCCCATAGGAAATGGTCCTGGAGAGAAGGGTCCAGGAAAGCTGGTTGATTTTCAGGGATCACCTTCTCCAAGCTCAAGAACGATCCATCTCAATGACCAGGAAACCAAGCAAAGGTGGCAGAAGGCCTGTACTGACAAACAAGGAGCTCCTGACAAAATTCAGATGTAAAAAGGAAGTGTACAGGAGGGGGAAGCAGGAGCAGGTGAACCCAGAGGAATATATGGACACTGCCTGAGTATGCAAAGATCGGGTAAGAAAAACCAAAACCCACTGAATTGAATCTGGTGAGGGATGTGAGGGGCAATAAGATCTTCTGCTAGTACATGACCAGCAAAAGAATGACCAGGGAAAATGCAAACCTTCTGATGAATGGTGCAGTTGTTCTGGTGACAAAGAAAAGGGACTTGGCCAAGGTACACAATGCCTTCTTCACCTTGGTCTTTAGCGGTAAGACTGAACTTAAGGAATCCCAGGTTCCTCAGACCAGTGGGAAAGTCCCAGAGCAAGGAACAATTACCCTCAGTAGAAGAAGACTGGGTTAGGGAATGTTTTGAAAAATGGATATACACACATGCATGGGACCTGATGGGATGCACCGACAAGGCTGGTCAGCCTCCTCTCAATCCCTGGGAAGGTGATGGAGCAAATCCTCCTTGAAACAATTTCTGAAAACATGGAGGAAAAGAAGTATACGTTTATGAAGGGGAAATCTTATTTCACCAACCTAATTGCTTCTGTGATGAGATGTCTAGCTTGGTGGATGAGGGGAAAGCGGTGGTGATTGCTTTTCTTGGCTTTAATAAGGCTTTCAACACTGTCTCCCATAACATCTTCACAGACAAATTGCTGGAGTACAAATTAGATGAGTGGACTGTGGAGTGGGCTCATAACTGGTGGAAATGCAAGGCTTGAAGGATTGCAATCAGTGGTACAAAGTCCACTTGGAGGCTGGTCATTAGTAGGGTATAGCAGAGGTCAATATTGGGGCCAATATTATTTCACATCTCCATTAATGACTTAAATAATGGGATCCAGTGCACACCCAGCAAGTGTGCAGATGATACAAAACTGGGAGTGTCTGATACACCCAATATGTGTGCTGGCATTCAGAAGATACGGGACAGGACCAGCAGGAACCTTATGAAGTTTAACAAAAAGAAGTGCAAAGGGCCCTTACCTGGGAAGGAATGATACCAGGCATCAGTACACACTGGAAGCTGATCATCTGGAAAGTGGCTTTGCAGAAGTGGGCTTGTGGTTCTGGCAGACACTGAGTTGGGAATGAATAAGCAGTGTACTCCTGTGACAGAGAAGGCCAGAAGTCTTATGGGCTGCATTAAGCAGGGCATTGACAGCAGGTTGAGGGATATGATCCTTCCCTTCTGCTCAGTCCTGCTTGCATGTGTTTGGAGTGTTGGGTGCTGTTCTGGGCTTCTCAGTACAAGAAACACTAGAGCAAGTCCAGAGAAGAGTCCACCCTGATGACCAAGGGATTAGAGNAATGGGATCCAGTGCACACCCAGCAAGTGTGCAGATGATACAAAACTGGGAGTGTCTGATACACCCAATATGTGTGCTGGCATTCAGAAGATACGGGACAGGACCAGCAGGAACCTTATGAAGTTTAACAAAAAGAAGTGCAAAGGCCTGTACCTGGGAAGGGGTGATACCAGGCACCAGTACACACTGGAAGCTGATCAGCTGGAAAGTGGCTTTGCAGAAATGGGCTTGTGGTTCTGGTGGACACTGAGTTGGGAATGAATAAGCAGTGTACTCCTGTGACAGAGAAGGCCAGAAGTCTTATGGGCTGCATTAAGCAGGGCATTGACAGCAGGTTGAGGGATATGATCCTTCCCTTCTGCTCAGTCCTGCTTGCATGCGTTTGGAGTGTTGGGTGCTGTTCTGGGCTTCTCAGTACAAGAAACACTAGAGCAAGTCCAGAGAAGAGGCCACCCTGATGACCAAGGGATTAGAGCCTCTGTCACATGAGGAGAGGCTGAGGGAGCTGGGACTGTTAAACCTCAAGAACAGATGCAAGGGAATCTTATTCAGGCAGCTTGACTAGACGATCTCCAGAGGCCCCTTCCAACCTCAATGATTCTATGATTCTGTGAAGAACTTCAACACAAATACTTCTGTTGCCAATCAGTAATAGTGAAAGAAGATTAAAACACACTAGGGAAGTTCAGGAGAACTATTTAAAGTAACACTGTAAATACAGAAAATTCAAAAACTCTCCTTATTTTGCCCCACATAACACTAAATTTAATCATAACTGTTTGAGAGGAAAATACTGACTTTTGTTTTACGTTAAATACTTAATTCACTGAGAACCATGCAATTATTTACATTAGCACCGACAAAATAGGAGCCTCCCAACTCACATTTAAGCTAGGAAAGGATTAGTTTTAAGGCACAGTGGCATTCATGAGGCCATATCTCATTTTTGTTGATGATTATGTGGGAATAAAACATAGATTTTCTGCCTCCAGCACTAGGTTTCCTCTCAGGGAGAAATCTACAATGAACATTTGCCTGTTCTCATGTACAAAGATTTTGATTTCTGGCAGAGGAGCACACTCTTGTTCCATGGCCTTTAGTATAGTCTAAGAGAAGTGTTGACTTTTTCCTGTATTTCATGCTGAGGAGGGAAGAAATGAATGTCTCTCTGAGCTGACCTTTAGGAGATGTTGCTTTGCCTCAAGCTCTATCATTAAACATAGCAGTGAGCACTAATGTTTATGATAGAATGTTAAAAAAGGCTCTAGACAATAGGAACCCCTCTTTACTTTTCTACTGCACCCTGCTGCCCTAAAAACATATGCATGTTATCCAGGGTCGCTTAGTATTTTGCATGTATGCATATACTTTATTCACATAGAGGAGTCATATGAATTATTTCTAAACATCTATGGATGTTCTAAAAATCGAAAGCATCTCATCAGAACAGGTATCAAGCAGAGTATGTGCTTGTGGTTTCAGTACTGTTTTACTGGTCTGTTTAGGTCAGTAAAACTTCAGACGCTGGTCTCCCTTTTTCCCTCTATGCATTACGATCAGCAGCACAGGGGGAAAAAGGACAGAAATAAAGACTTTCTTCTGCCAAATATCTGTTGCCTTCATACGATCACATCTTCCAATTTTTTCTTAACTATCTTTTTTTTTGGTGCATTTAAGGCCTGAAAGCAGTGACCCTGTTGCTAAGCAACTCAGATGCTTAGGCCTCAGCCCTGGTGGTTAAGATGAAAAAAGGTCAATTAATGTGGCAGGCCTGTCCTTATCAATATGCTACTGTGGCACCAACTTTTATTTCTTTACAGTAATACATCATAATAAGTTTTGTAGGTCTTTATACTGTGGTTCTCCTTTTGAATAAAAGCATAACTAAGACTTGAGGGTATGTCTGATATAACAGAAAATGTAACCATAAAAAAAAGAAACCCAGAATAGAAATCATCTGACTGCTGACTATCCTGCTGTGCTGCCTGAGGCAGTTACACATTTCCATTGAGTTATTTTATGATCAGGCCAGTATGTTATTGAAATATTATCTCTTTAGCCTTTCTCATTCTGATAAGAAATGACAGGCTCTCAGAACAGTAATACACATGAAGAACAAAATATGGAGCTGTGGAAAAAATTCAGTTGGGGTGAGGAACAGCAGCTCGAGCATATTCCTATTGAAACTTCCTCACCACTCTTGTGCTGGATTTTAAAAAATTGTCCTTTTTTTTCCAAAGTGAGCACCAGAAGCCTTTACTACTAGGGCTACTACTACTACTACTACTACTACACAATTTTGTCAAATAATTTAGTAGTATAAACTAGTTGCTATATGGAAACTCTCCCTCATTTGGAAACACTGTTATTTTAAAAGGCAGTCAACTGCTCGTCATTGGATTTTTAAAACATCTAGAGTTGTAACCTAAAATCTGCTGACTGTTCCTTCTGTCCTCATCTGCCCATTGACTGTGAAGATCTACCCCCTTATCAAAGGTAAATGCTGCACAGGCTTCTAAGGAGGTGGTCACTGGCAGTGGCTCTGTTCATTTTGGGATCAATGGGTGATGAAGTCAGCCACCTGTCTCTCTTCCAGGGTACACTGTGCCTGGGCTAGTGTCAGCAGTGGCCTCCTCCTTTCCCTCCTTCAATCCTTGGGATTGAAGAAGCACTCTGGCTGCCCCTGGAACCGGTGTTTTATAATTTGACGGCACCCTCTGCACGACGAAGGCACTGCCGGCAGGTAAAGTGCGTGGTGTCAGGCCACCGTCCATTAGCTGGTACTGGGAAGTTCAGTGCTCAGATGGATTGCCATAATGAGAGGCCAGCTTTTACATGGTGATTTGAAAACACAGAATGCTTTGCCTGCATTACTGATCATCCTTCTTTTCCAAGTGCTATTGGGGTCACAAGAAAGCTTAGTCTTCCTTATTTTTGACAGTCTTGTCTACCCAAATACTGCACTACCAAGAGTGATGGTCGCAGATGTTGATGGACTCTTTACCCTACCTTCAGGCTTATCCTGTTGCCTGTTGCCTGTGGCAGGAAAAAGAAGTCTGGGCAAGGTCCAAGTGCTTAATTATGTATTAATTCCAGTAGTAAAAAAGGATTGCATCTAGTTAATGATAGGGGTTTCCATGAGTGATCCTTATAGGTGAGATAGCAGGGGGGAGGCTTTGTGAGGCTCTTTCTAGCACCTGCTAGCATCCCTTCAAACTATCCTGTTCTGCAGAAAATAAAAGCCAGAAAAGGCACCCTGCTCCTTATGCTATAGCTACTCCAGAGAGACAGCCTCTAGAAGACCGTTTTGTTACTGTCAGATGAAATAAATTCAAACTGCAGCCCTTTATTTCTTATTTGCAGTCACTTCATGATTTCAGGTACATAAATGTTACCTTGCTATTTACTGTTTATAGATAAGAATAAAACTAAAGGTCTCACTCCCTGTTTTGAAAGCGTGACTATCCCTTCTCTTCCCCACACGTCCTACCCAAGTTAAGTAATTTGCTTTCACTAAATTCCTCCTGAATTTACATTAATGTGGGACTAGACTCAAGGCCTACAGTTGTCACCCTGCTTCAGGGAGTGGGTTTTTGTATTCCCTCTGTTTTTATATCCCATGTAGATAATGGCATAAACTGACCTCCAACTAATTTGAAGTGAGGACTGTCAGCTGTTCAGCCCAGTTCCCTTGCAGTTATGACGTTCATGTGTGTTTTACTTCCTCATTTTATAGCATTAATGGAGAAGCAGATGTTGCCTTCCTCCCTGCAAATGCTACACAGTGAATCATCTTAGCCTCTCTGTAAAATTTTAACTTAATGGAGTCCTGGCATTTGTGATGAGCTGAGGAACTTAATTTTATAGAACAACCTATTGAACAAGCTGTTCTTGGACATTCCCATCTCGACTAAATGTTAAAAGTATTAAAATTCACATTAGCACAAGAGGAAATTTTGCATGGGTAATCCTTTAATACAGTGTTTTATGGCTCTATTAGCTGCACAGCAGCTGGTGACATGATGAATTTAATCCATTAAAAAATTCAGTAAGAGGTTTAAAAGTCAGCTTTTTAAAACATAATCTTGCTGCAAGGAAAGAGAACTTCTCCTCAGGGCCAGAGACATGGTGAGTTCACAGTGTGGCAGGTATACAAAATACACCTGCATGACAAGCTTTCACATACTTATGGTTTTACACCTAGCAGAGAGCTTACGGTGATGAGAAAGAACTCAGGAGCACAAAGGAATTCTTAAGGAGCATATTTAAGTAATACATCTGTCCAGCTTTCTCTCCATCTCTCTTTATTTTTTTCTGTTAAAGGATTTAATACCGCAGAGTTAAAAGGTCGCTTTTCTGCTTCTTAGATATGTATTCCATACAAAGACCATAGCACAGGAACTATTTACTTCCCTCTTGAAGATTTACTGCCTGACAAAGCCTGGTAGAACTAGAAAATTCACGGTTTTTCTACATGAAGAAAAATTGCAGATTTCTGAAAATCCCTTTCTTTTTCTTGTTTTCAATACAGAGATAGAAATTAACATGTTTGTGTGTCACGCATGTTTTATAAATGTGTATGAGTACACAGTCTTGACAAGTCATTATTTTACCATGATATTTAATAGTCTTCTTGAGCAAGCTCCTACAGCCACACAGATTTGGTAAAAATCTGAGCTTCCATTCAATAGCTTTTAATAAAGGTTTCTTTATAGATGCAATGAACCCTCTGAAAAGATGGCTTAAATTCCTACAGTCTTGTAACCTAAAAAGTTAATAAAAAGTACTTAAAATTAATTATTATTATTTTAAGCTGCCTTAGTTTTAGGACATTTAATTATTTTGGGAGCCCTTTTCCAGCGCCTTTGGCAGCATTATTATGATCTATCCTTACTCCTTGACAGTTATCTGGAATCAGCCCTTTATGAAATTAGACTACTTTAAAACTAATTTACCTTAACTGTGCAGTTGTTTCAATCATGGTTTCCCCATACAAATATTTCATCAATATCTACATTCTCCTGGATGACTTATTTTACCAGGTGCAAATACATTCTAGCCTCCCTTCCGAAACATTCACCTTTGCTGGGTTTCCCTGAGGGAACACTAAATGTGCTTTCAATCAGGGTAAGCACATTTCTTTATGTAACCCCATTTGTAAATTTTATTTATTGTATATCTGATTATGTTCTATGATATAATGTTGCAGATCATAAAACAATAAAGGACACTTTAAGAAAATAATTAATCTGTTTTTTAGCCAATACAACTATGCCAAGCAAGACCTCACAGAACTTCAGTAACATTGCTATTTAAATTCTTTATCAAGTTTCAGAAAAAGTCCAGTGGCATAAAATGTTTTTTTTTCTGTGTATCCTCCTCCCTCTTCTCACTGCCTTCGAAAATGGTTAGGGGAAAGTGAGAAAGAACTGTACAGAGACAATTACTCAAATTGATTGAAAGCGGGTTTTGTTCATTGCATTTTATATTGTGTGTCATAATTTTATTTGATTTTCCTCTCATTGACTTTGTGCTTCTTACATTTCATCTGGGTGCTTATAAAGGGAAGATTCATTACAGAATGAAGTTGATAAAAAGAAACTCCTGAAGAATTCACATTCACTAAAAAAAACCCCAAAAGTATAACGTGTGTTCTAATTTGAGCTAAATAAAGGCATCTCTACATACTGAAGTGCCTGCTGTTGTGCATTAGCTATGCCCATACTCAAAACGAGTTCATGACACAGTATAGGAACATCCAGAGATAAAATGTCACTGCTATGTGTAGATACTCACTAAAGGTTAAAGAGATTCATCCATAGAAAGCAATTATAGTATTCACCTTCATTTACCTTGTTTCTGGAGGATCTTCTATCATGTACTTTCTGATCGCTTGGAGACTGTATTTCGTTAGATAAAGCTCACGTGGATACTCTATCTTGCAACCGCTGCACACATCCACTATGCTATGGTGTCTTTCTCACATTTTGGGAGAACGTTTCTATGTGAAGGTAGGTATAATGCTGCATTACAGTACTCTCCCTTCCTGCTTCACGTATTCTAAACTGGGTGTCTGTGTGTGCATGGGGGGATTATGTGTGTATTAGACTCCGTCCTGGCTCCACACTTGTTTTGAATATCTTTTTATGGCTACACCTGATATTATTTTTCCATTGCAATTGGCTGTATTTTACTTAGTCAAATCTTCCGAGAAGCTGCCCTTGGTGCAGTGAGTTGGGTAGCTCAGCATGGAGGACTGTCTCTTGTATTAAACTGCTATCTTGATGTGTACATCTAACCTCCAGAGTGTACTATCAAGGTGCTATATTGGATAATCACAAACCACCTGCTTGGCTGCTTGGCTGTCCTTAACATTTTCCTCAGATTTTGCAAAGGACAAAGATAATCTAAAAAAAGAGAGACATCAAAATAGCAAACAAAAACCTGTTTAGAAGCACACATGCTCCTCAAGATCTCTGCCATGCCTTTACTTAAAATCTATTTCCAGATAAATTGGTGTGAAGGTTACAAGGCTAGCTGAGAGAAGACATCATCCTTTGTCCCCTCAAGAGCTCTGGCTGTTCAGAGTTTATCAATTTGCATGGCTTTTTTGGTTTGTTTATTACAGTAGTGTGCAAAGCAATTAACATCTCCAAAAGCCCAGAATGAGCTTCTTTGAGGTGAGTGTAATTACCACAGAAGTCAAAATCTAAGTTCAAACTATACTAAATCACCACATACAGTGCAATTAGTAAAGAGAGAAATAACTTATTTGTCCTTTTAAAGTCATGACACTTGTTATAACACACCCTTAGCAATACGTTATATTTGAAATTGCATTTGTCAGAGTAGCATTTGCTGGCAAACTTAATTCCTTTTTCCTTATTACAGTGTGTATCACAGATGGCTGATATATAGATATTCAAATAACTGACTGTATTTCACACTTTCAGTACCAACGATGTTTAAAATAACATTTTGATGCAGGGGAGCAGAGTGAAGAAAGATTAATAGTAGCCAGAACAGTACATTCACATAATGATTTGCATATATTTGCACAGATATACATGCAAACATACATGCTTTGCATTTAAGAACTGTGAAAACTTGATAAAACTTCAATTAATAAATGCCCACATCACCTCTCTGAAGTAGGCATTGTTATTACACTCAACACACATAACGGGGAAGAGCTTATCAAATGTAAATGGGAGCTTCTTTGTGTTTTTATTATTGAGACACACAGTTTAAAGTGTTTACTGTATAACATAAAGGTATATGCCTATAGACGATTTCTGAAAACATACATTCTACTTGTTATGAAAATAAAATATTACAACTTTTATTTTATTACTGGAACCTGTCTGATATGGAGAAGAGCATTTTAAAAACTTCTTATACCTCTTCTTTGCTAATGTCACCTAACTTCCTTTTACGTTTAAGTTATACATTCTTTCACATTTTTTCATTTGAACCTTGTTCTAATTCAGTATGACAGTTTTGCCTGTTTGGCAACTCCATTTTGTGGAAGTAAACAGGAAGAATATTGTGGTATAATTTAATGCTATGGTTTCAGAAATCTCTTGTTTGCCATTTAGCCAGTTATGGAAAAACGTTCCTAACTTTAAGAACACAAATTATCCCTTTAAATTTAATATAAAAACAAAGTAATGAATTTGATTTGACAAAAGTAATTGACTGAATCAACTCTGTCGACTGCTTTAAAAGGAGAATTCTGAAAGGTAGATAAATATAACTATTCACACTGCTTTGTGCTAAAAAACCTCTCAAGTGGACCAGAAACAAAAAAAATACTAAATTTGTAAGAAAAATCCTGAACTGTCTAGAAAATACAATTTTATTAGTATGTGTTCCAAAGGAGTGTAGTCTTATACAGGAAGACACCTCAGCAATGAAATGTCTCTATTAGGTATAATTATTTATGCTAGTGATTGTAGAAATAAAACCTGGATTTAAAGAAGTCTCAAAAATAATGAAAATATATGTATTGTTGTAAAAGTTAAATTAGATTAGATCAGAGCAACTTGGTACCTGCTTCTCATTTACAATGTCATTTAGACATCAAATTAATGTAAATTAGCTTTACAAAGGTAAAGTAGTGCAAAAAGCCACTTATGAAAGAAGAAATAAGGCTTAAAATTTTTTTAAATTACTATGTTTCTGGCTCAATTTCATCATCTCAGGCAAGCAGTTTAGCATGTGCAGCGATCACATGCAATTTCAACAGTACCTGCCCATTGCCTCAGCTCTTACCGAATTCCTTGCTGCAAATGTCCACACATGTAAGTAACAGGGTCAGGAGTATTTTTTTGTATTTCAGCCTTCATGATCACTTGCCTGGCAACAGTTATTCCTTGTAAGTTAACCCTCTAGGTTGTTTTCCCTAAACCAAGTTTTCAAGACCACTAAGCAGCTACCAGGGGCACAGTTAGAAGTTCTCTTTCTTTATGAAGGGCAGACTGACAAGAACATGTTTCTGTAGTCTCTGTTTGCTGCTGTTTCACTTCCAGATGAGAGGAGGGACAGGGACCAAGAATTTGCATAGCCTTCTTGTCAATGCCCCATCACAAGTAACTCCGCTGCAGTCTAACAGCCTAAGCTAAAGCATGTGGGAGGTGGGTACTGGTTTTGCCATCTGTAAAATTAGGATGTGAATATTTAGGAATAACACAATTCTATAGTGATGAAACAAACAGCACTTGAAATGTTTTAATAGAGATTAAGAGACTATAAAAGTATAGTAGTTAAGTGCTTGACTCATACTTCTGAAGCTGTTACTAAACAAGCATCCTGAGGTGAGCAACTTCCATATGGATTAAGTTAAAAACATTTAGCAACAACTTACCTACAGTTGCTGGAAGAATATAATTTGTAAAGAAGGTGTGAAAATGGTTTACTATGGTTAGCTAAAGAGGCCTCTAAAAATGTTTTTTCTTTGTGAAGTGACAAAAAAGGATCTTTTGAGTTGTCAAGAAAGGCCACAAAGGTATTTCAGGAAAATAAGCAGCACCCTGGAAATGGCTCAAAAAAGAGGATGTGGAATCTCCCACCTGTGAAGGGGCAAACAAAGCAAGCAGTGAAGAAATGAGAGGTGACATGTGTGTCATATGTCAGGAAGACAGAATGGATAACAAGAACTGACATGTAGGAAGATGCCTTTGTCAAATTGCCAGAAGTTCCAGAGCTGGGACACCTTGCTAAAGGCAGAAGAGGTTGGGAAAGATGAATGCACCATGCTACCTTTCAAAGGTCAAGACTATGCAACAGCGTTGATGAAACACTGCCACAGCTGCAACACAATCTAGGTAGAGAAAGAAAACTTTCATTCCTTCCTGCAACACAAAAAATGAAGGGAAATCTAATAATTAGCCTATTACAGGATAGTCAATCATTTAACTACTGAAAATCAGGGGAGACATATTCTAATCTCATTTCACTTGAGAAATCCTATTGCTTTTATTGGCAGAATTTGTGCCACTGATGGGAAATCTCTCATTCTGACTTCAAGAGCAGTTGTTCTCTTGCGGCCTGATTCATTAAGTTAATGGGACACTTTCTCTTGAGTCCTCTGAGAATAGGATCTGTGCACTGATAAATCTCAGTAGTTTCAGAAGTTCATCTAATCAAAGGTGATCTGAATGTCTTCCATCCAGTTACTGCACCAAAGACAATCAGTTTCTTAATAATTCCAGATACTGCTTTTTCTGCTGGGCCCATCAAGCCAGGAAAAACAGTTCCTTGCACTTTATTGTACATATGTATCCTTCCCTATAGCTCCTCCCAACCTAGAAATAAAAGAGGCTGGCTTAGGGGAAAGCAAAGAGTAAAACAGTATTTTTAATGCCAGCACAAATAAGTGGGTTTAGAGTTTAGGAAAGATTCAGGGTTTGATGTCATTTTGTCTAAATTGCTTCCACCCTTCCTGGGTTTTGAACCCCAAAGTGCAAAATCCCTTTCTGTGAAAATTCAATGTTTTCTCCTTTTCCATGATATCTTCCTCCCAGACATTGGTCTGGTGCTTCCTTGTCACTATTTCCTCACAGTTTCCACCTTTCTACCCTTCACACCCCTCTGTTTCTCCTAAATAATCAATATATGTGCCAGTTTCTTCTGTTTGTTAATTTGTTTCCATTATTAGGGATGCTATCTCTTCTGTACACTTGCACTACCCATGACTGCCAGTTTTAGATACCTACACATATCTGAGGCACCCTCTCTTGACTGGAAAAAGGTCAAAGTGATCTTTGCTTGAGATACACAATAATTCATTGTCCTTACATTTCAAACTATGGCCAAGACACTACATTTTGCTATGTGTTTTATGATGTTTAATGTGCCATGTGATATTCAGGAAAGGTCTTGCAATAAAAGTAGTAATCTCCACTTTACCAATGGAATTTAAATCAGGAAAACCCACCTGCTTTATACCTTCCTAGCATTGGTGATTAGATTATATTATGTACACAGCAGTGTAGAGGAAAATAGGCTAGCTGAAACTGATATGTAAGCAGTAACACTTTAGGAACTCAATGCAGACTTCATGGTTCTTTGTCATGTTGTCTCGGATTGCTTGTCTCTATCTAAAAGGACCAAGCAGCTCTCTTTTTCTTGAGAAACTAGGTATTGCACAAAAGCAAAGGAGGTTGCATTGCTTGTGAAATTTAGCTCTTCTGATTGCAAAGTGTTGGTGAGGGCAAAGAAGATTGTGAAAAAGGTAATATAAAAAACCATCATACAGTGTTCGTCTCCTTCCTCACAGACTGACTGCTAATCTTTCACATTTCAGTGCACCTAATGGAGATGAGAGATGGAACAGCTAAGCTAGTCTCAATTACAATAGGTAAACTCATTGGGGTTGTGTGTGTGGGCTGAGCAGTTGTCAATGTGTTAACAAGGCCTGCATTCAAAGGAAGAGAGAAAAAAAGGAGTTTAAAGCCCAAATTTATCTGTCTATTTTATCCATTCTTACTAGGGACCAGCTAAAGCAAGTGTTCCTAATTCCATCAAGGGCATTTATTCCGTTTAATGAGCACACAGGAAAGAGAGACATTGTTCAAGTACAAGGGTTCAGTTTGCAGCAAGCCACAAATCACATTTCATTTATCAGGCCTACAGATGACAGGATATCATCAAATCCCTGGAGAGTCATGTTCATTAAAAAGAAATCTTAAGTCATTACAACAATTAATTGACTTGAAACAGTTTCAGGTGGAGAAGGTTTACATAATTCATTTGCCAGACAAAACAAGCCTTATGAAGTCAGGGCAACATATTATTTAGAAGCATCCTCCCCTTCCTGTCCTCTCCAAAAGCACAGAATAACACTAAACACCTGGAGACAACTAACATGTGCAAACAAACAAACAAAAGACAACTTTTACAACTTTATAAAAGGGATAATGCTTCACTGACCTGCTCATATCATTACTTAGAAACCTGAGAAGAAAACGTTCTCCCACTGCTCCTTGTGTTGAGGATTTCTCAGGATTATTTATGTAAAAGCAAATTTAGGAAAAAAAAGCAAACTAAAGCCCTTCACACAGACTCTATACAATGCTTCATGTATGTCTAGCTGCAAATTCAGCCTGAAGTTTCCTCCAGGTTGTGAAGTATGCAGACATATTTTGCTACTTCCTGTTGACTGATCCTGAATTTACAGATATCAGAATGCCATTCGCACATCTGTACCAGCAGCGAACAGAAAGATTCCTCAGATGACTCCTATTATGCTGTCTGATATTTTCTTGTATTCCCTAATCTGCCTGTCTCTCTGTTTCACTTCTTGCTTTGTACTGATTTTACAAATTGAGATAGAGGTTTTTCTGTTCTACGTGTGTTCAGTCTCTAGTACAGTATGGTATTAATCCACAAGCAGGAATTCCAGATATTCTAGAAAACAGGTACAGCACTGAGATTTCCACCGTAATTTCCACTTCTTGATTTCAGAAGGTTCTCTAAGTGCTCAGGCTGTTTTCTAATATGTTACTGTTTCCACTGGTGGCCTCAGCTGGAATTCTCCTTCTCTGCACATACATATCAATATCTTTGGGGAAATGAAGGAAAAGAATAGTCATGCTTCACAAGATGTATTTGCCAGAATAACAGCCACAGAAAAGTGCTAGAAATGCTCTGGGATGCTTATAAAATTCAGTGTGTATCTATGCTATTCATTCATCATATAGTTTCACTTGAAGAACAAGGCAAATCTTATTGTGAGACTTAAAAAAATAGTTTCCTACTTCATTAACTAAGACAAATCTGCAACTGTACCTAAAAATTAGGAAATGCTTGATTCAAATGATTAATGATACACAGTGTCAGTGAGCAGACTGACAACAATCAGTGCCCACATTTGATAGGGAACAACGCCATTTTTTTTAACTTGGATGTTAAAGACCATCTCAGTTCATGAGTTTCTGGCCTCTACTATCTGCCTGCTACATCCTGTCACTAACAGGGATCCTTGTCTTTTTTCGAAGCTCTTTGAACAGCATCTTACAGGTCCCTTCCAACCCTAACCATTCTATGATTCTATCATTCCTCCCATGATGTCTGTAAAAAAAAAAAAAAAAAGTTCTTATTTCCGATAGTTCCATGCACTGAGAGGAAAATAAAGAATTTCCCATGTTTTCTGGCTATCTATATTTCAGGAGACTAATTTCAGATATGTACTAATTTCCAGATTTTCTGAATTTTCTTCAAGTTTTCCTTTGAAGTGGGTGGTTTGAGCTGCCTGACACAGTGGAGAACCCCACATATCTATGAGTTTTAATATGGCATATTTTCATATGTACAAACCTATAATAAAAAAAAAAAGCTGGCTTATGTGAATTCCAGACCTCTGATAAAATGCAAGTAGTGCAAGGCATGTTGTTTTTCTTAATTCATCTACCAGTTAGTCTCTATCCATCAAAAACAGCTAACATAGATGATTTACATTTCCCTTAAATTTTTTATAAACTTTGTAGGTTTAATCTGCAATTCCCAGAGTATAACTTTGCTGCTGTGTACTGGGAGGACCAAGGGAGGGTTTCAAATACAAGCATTGTGTTTCGTTCTGATTCTGACCATAGTAGGCAGTGTAAAAAAAGAGGAGAACATATAAAAGCACTATACATGTTATTTATGAAATTTTCATGCAAGACTGAGGCAACAGACAGATTGCAAATAAGACATCATGACTGCAGCAGCGATTAATATGATGCTAAGTGCAAGTAGAAAATATTATTTTCTACCTAAGCATACAATCACAATATTCTGATTTTTTTTTCAATATTGAACACAGTTCACATGTGCTGGAGCCTAGACAGCAGAAGGGATGCATTTAAGTAGCATAGATAAACTGCATGCTAAGTTTCAGACCATTACAAATGCAGACAACCAAGAAAGAAAACCTACTAAACCTTCTATTAGGCAAGCAAACAAAGTAAATATCTTACCAAGACAAGAAAACTGGAGTTTGATGGCTGTTTGCAGATCGAGGCTGGTGTCAGGGGCTGATTCACCACTGAGGCAGTTCCCACCTAGAACAGGCAGCAAGGTGCACCTCAGCGCAGGGCCATGTCCCGGGAGATCCTGAGCATTCACCTGCTACAGCCCACGTTAAAAAAAGAAACTCTGCCCTGTGCTTTTAAACTGTCTCATCTTGGGAGTCTAAACCCAGATACCCCTTGGAAGGGAGAAAAGGCTCAACGCTTTGTGTTTCCCACTGACTGCTGGGGCTGGGGCTGGCCCCCCGCTGTGGCTCCCAGAGACTCCTCTAAGATGGAGAAGACTGCCCAGAGGGGCTGCTGTGTTCCTCACAGCTCCCCAGGAGGCACTTCTCCCCTCAGGCACCTGCAAGTTGAGCTGTGACTGCAGCCAGAATATTTCTTACAGGTTTATTTTCCCCAAAGCATCCTCAGTCCTGTGAGTCTACCCCACATCCTGTGGCTGGCCCTGGGTGCCAGCCATGTGCTGCCTCCACAGCTCTCTGTTACGGAGACAAACTCCTGCTTGCACTAGTACCAAAAGCAGGGAACTGCACCAGTGTGCAAGCCTCCTGCCATAATATGTGTTGCCTTTTTTTGTTAAGAAGGAAACGGGCGGGTTTTTTTAAGCAGGGTGGGTTTAAGCCTCAAGCCTCCTGCTACTGCCATCTTGGGCCCTCTCCTTATTCCTCAGAGCACTGCCCCTCTCTCTTGTCCTGCTTCCTCAGCCAACTTTCCCCAGTATCAGCCACTCCCGAGGTTAGCTCAGGTGCTGGGACAGGACTCATCCTCCCAGCTGACACCGTGCTTCTCCTCTAACAAAATGCCACGGGAACTGAGGGCCTAGGGCTGGCTGCAGCCCTCTTGATAGAGGGAGCAGCTTCCCTACCTGAACTGCCGCCTTGCTGCTCCCGTCAGCACAGCCACATGTGCCTGTTGTTATCCGTTTCCTTGTGAACTTGTAGAAAACTTGTGTGTCTGCAAGGCCATGAATGAACAATGCTCCAAGGAAGGCGGCCAGCCTGGGAGGGGTGGTGGCCCTGGAGGGATGTCAGCCAGGCAGTGCCGCCATCTCCTCCTGCCGGTCTCCCCTGAGGGGTGCAGCCAGACAGCCCCAGGCCCCACAGGTTTTACTGTTTCTGTCTGTGGTGAAGTAGGAGACTCATCACTGAATGGGCAATGCTCAGATTTGAAGTCTTACCGCCCCTTTGTTACATTCTCCCTTTATTTAAATTTCCACTTTTTTTCTCTCAAGTTTCTCTGCAATACGCTTCATGCAGAAGGAACATTTTTTTTAAGAACTACACCTGTTTTACAACATAGTTTGCTTTGTGTCAGCATTCCAAAATGAGAAACTGTCCTAACCAGTGTGATCCAGCCTCTTCGGTCACACAGGTGCAAATGCAAAAGGCAATCTGGTGTGGCAGAGGCCTTTGTTTTGTACCCAGAGTCCTGTCTAATGAGGAATTGCTGGGTGATGCAGCTGATAAGTGTTTATCTACTGCCTGTGAAACGGATAAAATCTGTTTTGTGTCTTTATAATTGCGCTCGTCGTGTACGATTTGACCTCAGCAGACACTACCTCACTAGCTTCCTTTATTCCTTTTTCTTCTCAGTCACATTTACAGTTTTCCCACTTTCTGCACAACCAGAAAAACTGGAAGAATGGGACTGAAGAGGTTACACGGAAGGTAAAATACCCGTGATAAATGAAACTTTTCCTTTGCCATTTATGCTAGTTTCTTACAAATATATTCATCTCACAATACAGAAGAGGAAGGTAAATTAACAAGGATTTAGTTGAAAATATTAATTTATGTATTCAGTGTTAGAAATGCAGAAATACAAAAATGACATTGGTATGACACCTGCATGCCTAACATTTGTGTGCTTATCAGGTATCAGCCCTAGGAGACGAGTTAGATGTGGGCTATGTTGTGGACTAGATCTTCAGCTGCAATAAGTCAGTTAATCACGCTGAGGTCAATGGCCCTATGCTGATTTACACCGTCTAAGAATCTAGCAATGTATAGGGGCATGCACATGGCAGAGAACATCCTGGCAATTCTCAATTTCAAAAATATAACCAAACTTGTTCATGTATGCACACCTGGTAGGAATACAGACAGTGTCTTCTAGAAGATCTACATAAACTTATTTAGTCTTCTTTTTGTAGAGAGGGAAATTCTTTTCAGTTTGATCTGTTAAAACATTCACAAATTAAAATGAAAGAAACCAGAACAGAGTTTTTATTTCAAGGCTTCTGCTTTACAGCAAAACAAACCAGACTAAAGGCCTGGCCCAGAAAGGATCTTTTTCTAGAGAAAACCCTATGCCAAGAGCCATTTCAGAATGTTTATGGGAAAACACATCTGTATGAATGCTAGACTGCAAGTTCAGAAATAGTTTAACTCCTGCTGAAAGTGTGTAGGACACACTCCTCCTTCCGTTAAATTTCACCTCCACCCTTGTTAAGGAAACATGTTTTACAAATGTATGTAAGCCAAATAACACAGAAAGAGAAAAATAACTCCTTGGTGTGAATCACCTTTGAGAAGTGTACAACTTCTCAGCTGGTGAGAAGCTGAGAGCAGCTTTCCAGATGGTGTAAATTGTTGTAACTGTGGACTTCAGTAAAGTTGCATAATCAGTGGATATGACCCTCTCTGTGTTTCTTCCCAAGGCACAGCAATAATGACTAAAAATGTAGAAAATTACCTAGAGATTTTCACATTTTTAAGATTGTGCTGCATTAATCTAAAATCCATTGAACTTAATAGGAGATTTTAATTGAATCTATAGTTTTTGGATTGCTGTGTTCAAACTAAGCATGAATCTACAGCCATGTTACAAACCCTAAAAAAATGGTGTTTGTAATGGAATTGCTGACAGATCCTTAACCATAGTGATGCTAGCGGGAGTCACTATAATATTGTAAATAAGGTGAATAGGCTCTTCTTATCTCATTTCACAGCTGAGCAGTGTATTGCCAGATAAATCAAATGAGGGTAAACGGCTTCATCTAATAAACTGGGTCAACATATAATGTATTTGTTCAGGTTTGCACTTTCATTGATTCTCATTTGATTCAAGAAGAGATATTTCAGTTTGTGTTTACAGCATTTTTAAATATTTCTTTTACCCCTTCTCTAGAGAACAAGCAAGCAAGAGAGAGAGTATACAAGCTGGTAACCTCACAAAAATGTCCAGTTTTCTGTTTTCTGTAAGTTTTTCTGCTTTCCATTTTTATGCATCTGGGAGAGAGTGGGAGTGGGGAATGAGGGAGTTACTATCTCTTATCTGCATTTTCTCAATAATGTTTTAGCGATGTTTGCTAATGTATCATTCATTAACCATCATCCACTATAAAAAACATAATCTATCTCACAAAGTGGACATTATTATCACATTAAATCATTTCACAATATACCTGAACGGTTCCACATGAGGGGCCTGGCCCAACTGAGCTCAAATGCCTTGGGGGCAAACTCTTCAGTAGTAATGAGATACGAGGTCTGTCTGTGATGAATATGATATTACCCGTGTCAGTGGCTGTGGATTGCACCCAGAATATTTCTTCTTACAGGTTTTTTTTTTTTCCCTATTGCAAAGGAACTCAGGCGAAGCACTATTAACCCAGTAAATGAAGCTCTAAAGATCACAGAGTGTGCCCATTAGTCGACAAGATTGTGACTAATCCAATTTTTCTTGCAGGGAGCAATTCTAATGCTTCTGTAACATCTGGGGATGGCAGAGCCTGCATTACTGATGAACCTGGCTGTTTTTTCTTCTACCTTTTTCTTCATTGAAGAACAATTATTGCACTCACTTATTTCATTGCTTCTCCTCCCTCCCCCACATTTTGCCCCTGCCATGATGAGCTCTTTGAAGATGGTTAAAATAATATCCCATGCTGACAGTAGAAGCGAAAAGGGTGAGGACTGTGAAGGAGGCTAAAAAGGAAACCCATCGTGTTTGCAGGACTGTGGACTGAAAATGTGCTTATTAACTGCAGGAAAGGGATTAGGGTCCCCCAAAACAAGCAGAAAAAGGGCCTAGAATCTTTTATTATCAGTCACCATTACAGGCATTCTGTCTTAAATTGTGTCAGAGTTGGAGGAAAATGTTGTGTTGATTCTACCTACTCGAGTAAAAGCATTATGTCGCATTCTTTGTGTGGCAGCGTTACATGTCAGGAACAGTAAAATCCTACTTTTCTGATTTATTTGTTGTCAATTATGGAATTTCATTCTAATATAAGCTGCCACTTAGGACAGGCTCAGGCAATTTCTTTTAAATGGAACCTCAAAAAATGTCTTACAATAGTAAAAAGCTATCAAATGCTGATGGCTAATCTATGTAGAATTTACAGGTTGATTTTGTGTGTTCAGAAACAAATCTTACCTTCACCTGTTCAAAGATGCAAAAGATGTTAAACACCAATAGAGTTCTGTTCTTATGGGTAGGGAACAATGAAATAAGGTAGAGGAATAATAGATTAAGTCTATTTTACTGTAACTTCACTAGCATATTTTAGGGATAGAAATTAAGTCAAGGAATTCTGTATCTAGTTGCTTAAATCTTTACATAAAGTTGTTGTTGTTCTCATAATCTAGCTGCAAGCCTATGGATTTTAGTAGTGGTTATACAGGAGTTGCATGCTTAATCTCTCTTGTATATTTCTCATGCAAGACTATTTTACTGAGTTCTACACTAAGAATTAAAGTTTGTTCAACACTCAGAATGTCTGAGATAGAACTCTTCCTCTCTCAACAGCCACTATTTAATTTTTATTATGTTTTATTATTTTATTACAGTGCTCTCACTGTGGCAGTATCTGCAGAAAAATAGTGGCCGTTTAACATAGCCCAGGCAGTCTGGGCTCTAGAAGCAGAAACATCTTTTTTACAACACATTTGTAATTCTGCTTCTAACTGAAAGCAGGATACACAGGTGTAAGTGAACAAGAAAATAAGAGATATGGTTTTAGACTAGAATGTTTCTTCTTTTCTTTTCTAGAGTCCAAGGATATGATGAGGATTCTGCTAGCTGTCAGTTACCTGCAGTGCCTCACGAGGTGTTATGAAATAAATCTGGAGAATGTCACTATGTGAGTTCAGTGAGAGTCCTTGAAGAGCTGGTGCTATTCAATGAGGAAGATTAATAAAAGAAGTGGTGATAGATCGAGACCAACATTTGCTAATGTTTGTAACAGTGTAAATGTAGCAAGTAGGGAGGAAAAAGGTAACAGATTTGAAGGTATTTTAGCTACCTAGGTGCCTGAGCCATTAAATAGAAATACATGTTGCTTTGGAGAAATAGGATAAAGTCAGAGATGCTGTAATCCAGACATGGGAGTATTTATTAGGTAGAACAGTCATGTGAGGTAGTGACAAAGGAAAGGTTCAAGGCAAGAAATATCTTTGATGCTATCAGTCCAGCTGAGATACTAAAACCTGGCAATCCAAATAGTGGCTTTCATCAACAGGAAATGGAGAGAAAAGCAACACAAAGAGGAAATGCCATTACTGCCTTTAAGAAGCTGTAGTTTAGTTTCACAGGGAACAATTGTGTTTAATTTGAGGCACTATTTATCATTCAACAAGAAAGCAAATGATGAACTATACAGTGGTTTGTCATGCAGTTAAGAAAGAATGCAACAAAATATGCATTTGGTACAAATCCTTCTGTCAGAGCTTAGCCTAAGTGAATTAGATATATTTTGAACTCTTTAATTACCTGTGGAGACTGGAAAATAACTGGCTCTGTTTTGAGATTACAGGGAGGTTTAAGCTAGGTACTGCTGAGATGCATGCATTATGTATAATAATTACTAATAGCTGTAGTTATTGAATGAAACCCCGTCCACTCCAACTCAGCAACAAAACAACCATCGGACCCACTGAGCCAGGATTTTATACACAGATTCATGTCGGCACTTGTAAATGTGTTCATCTAATTCTGTTGCTCTTCAGATTTTCAGCAATACAACTAAAAGAGAATTCATCCAGTGATGTCAGGAGATGATGTGTAGAGTCAGAATATTGCCATGCCACCTTCCAGACCAGATTAGCTAGGAACTTGGCCAAAATGTGTCTTACATACCTTTCTTGACAGCTCTATACATGTAGTATTGAAAACGAGTCTGCAAGACAGAAAACACTTGTGCTTGTGACTGAAGTGATTAACTATGCAGGTGTTTGTTGGATTAGGCCTTTAAAGCACTTCTTGCCTAATGGCTGGAACTGTTGTAGATGTAAGTCATGAATCAAATGGGATTAGTTGATGTATGATAATGTTACTGTGCTGGCTGAAGAGAGGTACTTATTTTTGCTTTTGAGTGGATAACAAACACCATAAATTTTAATGTCAACTTTCCCTATTATTGTCCCAGTAATTTAGTTTTATTTAACTTCTTTTTTCTTTTTTTGTTATTTGTCAGAAGCCACCTTTGACTTTCTTACGAATAGCCAGATCTGGTAAGCTGACAGCTGGCCTGTGTGAAACTGCAGCAAGACTGCTGTTGACTTCAGTGGTATCAGGTTTTCACTCACAGTTTCCAGCATTGCTTGAACCTACATGCAAATCCAAATTCAGCTAAAAAATGACAGGAAGAGGATTTTTTCAGCCTACAGATTGC
Source organism: Syrrhaptes paradoxus (assembly GCA_013400615.1). Taxonomy (NCBI): domain Eukaryota; kingdom Metazoa; phylum Chordata; class Aves; order Pterocliformes; family Pteroclidae; genus Syrrhaptes; species Syrrhaptes paradoxus. Next base: position 54,451 of record VZTO01005201.1, read on the forward strand.
TAAACTGCCTGAAGGGTGCTACTTTCTTACATATCACATACCTGTAGAAGTGTTTGAGAACCTGTGCACTTTGTTGTGCCTGGGTAATTCCACCAGTGACAGAATCTGAGAATAGTCCTGCACAAAGCATTTGTTACAACATATATAATTGCAAAACACGGCTTTGAATGGTGTTTTGGTAGTGGGTCATCAAAAATTGCCCAACACTATTTGTGAAATGAATTTTTTCCTCTGATGTTTACTGTCCTACTTGATCATTGACACCTGATACATTTTTGCTTTACCAAAATTGTGCTTTCTCAAATTCCAAGACAGCTGTTGTAACTCATTTTAATATTGACTCCTGTTGTCAGGGGGAGAGAATTAAGGGGGTGAAGGGAAAAGAGGCTCTTGAGTTAAGAACAATTTAATAACTAAACTACAACAATATTGGAAAGAATAATAATGATGATGATAATAATAGTAATGCATGCAAATATACAAATGAGTGATACACAGTGAAACTGCTAACCACCTGATGACCAAGGCTCAGCCTATTCCTGGCTACTGACCCCGAAGCAGGGAGAGTCCTGAAACCAAGGTCCTGGGATGGAGATAAGAGCCTGACTGTCCAAGAGCTGACTGAGGGAGGGAGACCCTTGGAGAGGGACCACCTGGAGAGAGCTGACCCAGAAAGAGAGAGAACTTTCAGACAGATCCTCATCTGTATACTAAGCATGTCGTACATGACATAGAACAGACTATTGGCCAATTTGGGCCTCAATCCTAAACTTAAGATCAAATTCCAGGCTAGCAACTGTGGCTGTGCTCCCTCCTAGCTTCTCCTGCACCTGCAGCAGAGAGGCTGAAAAGTCCTTGACTGTCCTGGCAGCAGTAATAAACATCATTGTGTTTACATTCATATAAGCCCCTTCTCAGCACAAATCCAAAACATAATCTCTTACTAGTTACTATGAAGAAAGTTAACTCTGTCTTAGCTGAAACCAGGACAACTCTAAAGCCTAGTTTTAAATGTCCGGGTTTTGAATTATTTTCCTGATAGTTAAACCAGCAGAGAAACCCAGCCACTGCAGGGTCCTGAACAGAACTAAGGATTCACTGAACTATCAGTTCAGTTTACACACTGAACTAGTAGATATCGAACCCTGCTTTTAGTCAATTTATTACTGAAGAATGTTATTTTACTGCTTCTAAAAAAGCCTCAGGTATTTGGGTATAAACTGTGTCCTAGCTACTTAGGTACAAGAGTATTCCTAAAGACAGTTGTTAGGCAAACTTGGTAGCATGTAGCTGGGAATAAAAGCTGGGCAGCACTGAGGCCGCCTAGCTCCATCTGCCACATTATATCTCATCTGCCTTTTCAGTTATGCTAACATTTGTCAAGTGACTTTGTTAGGGTGTCCATCCTAGAAACAGAGTGCTGCATGGGAAATTTGTGCTTTTTAGTCTTTTCTGAGTTGGCCTGATAACAGTGTAGCTACAGCTATTGCTACAGGTAAATGGATGTGCAGAATTTCTGTGCTTTAGCCTCAGCAGCATTAAGCAATTCATTTCAGAAGCTACACTTAAGAAAAGCACAGAACAAGGATACTTCCCACTTGACTTAAGTGGGAATCTTTTTTCTCAGAAAAAAAACACATTTTATTTTGTTGCCCAATATCAGAAAAGAGACTTCACTTTTGTCAGAGGCATTGAAAGTTGGAATAGAAGTCACAGGATGGCAGGCAGACAGTAACATTTATGAAGGGTGTTATCCTGACTTACAGGCAAATGGATTTTCAGGTGTCATAGTCATCAGAGCAAAGCAGCAACCCATTTGAAAATGATCATAAAGGAAGAGACAACAGGTAGGTAGGAGAAAAGCAGTCAAACTTACGGGGTGCAGTTGTGCTAGTCTAAAGGGAGCTTCACCACTTTGTTCAGAAATAACTACAGTTCTCTTAGTGTCATCTCAGAAGATGATTGAATGAAGGTTGTGCCTGATTCTGACAGGACTAATGGTAAAAGAGGCGAGCAACATATTTTTAAATGAGAGTACAGTACGCGGAAGTGGACCTGCTCGTGTAGTAATGCTCTATTAATTAATATCATCAGGAGGCATTAGGAAGGAGAAGTGGAGGAGACGGAAAGGTTTAAAAAAATTATTCAAGATATTATTTATGAGCTCTATTTCTAGGACTGCAGCTAGTCTGGTACCTCTCTCCAAAATAAATGATGGGGACTGATGCTGCATAATAGGACAATTTACAAATAGAAATGAAAGAAATGTTTATAATTCTGACCTTAGTGACTCCAGTAAGATCAGTCCTTTACTGGTTTAATATTGTTTCACAGTTTGTGCTGTTAAATCAAAAGGTTATCTATAATACATCTGGCACTATTAATGCAAAGGAGCAGGGGTATTCAACAGACATTTATTCATTATTAATATAGATAATAAAGGATCATTTATGAGGCTACAGATGAAATTTTTATCATCAAAAGCTTAAAAAGGGAAATTTATTTTTGCTTCAGGACAGAGATGAAAAGAGTCAGTAATGGGAAATGTAAGAGTCAACACAAAACTGTCAAATTCATTCTCTTCCTGAAGACAGCTAGCATTTGATAGCAACAGATTAAAAACAAAATAAAATTAAATGTTTTTGCTGTAAAACTTCTTTATTGACAGGGAGGGGCTTTCAATGCCACTGTGGTTTGCTCTGTTTTTGTCCTTCAGCAAGACAATTGTCAAGGCTTTTGCTTCATGCAGCTGTGCTTTCCAATGCCTTATAAGGACCTAGAGTGGGAGAATGTATCATTGTCTCACGAATTTCTGGGAGCTGTTTGAAATTGGACTTGACAAGAGTGAAACTCAGCTCTAGAGACTCTTCCTTGTGTGCAGACATCACACTCTTATGTTTTCTGTTTTAGGAATGTAACTCTGTGCCATATGTAAATAGCAGTAGAAAGATACGCACATGTGAAACAAGAAAATTTTTAAATTTTAAACCAGAAAATTTTTTTTTTTGCTGTCTTGTAATTGCAGGTATTTACAGAGGAAGGATGAATCTCTAGGAATACTGAGGATGCTTATAAGGTGGCAGACCTGGATTCTTCGAAGCTGGTGGGGATTTCTTGATAACACAGAACCCATAATATTTGTTGAGACTGCCTCCTGCATTCCCAAGACTTGCAGTCACCCAGTAAAGGAACCCCTGTATGGATGGTGAGAGCCAGGATATTCAGAGTTAAGTCTAAAACTCTCCCCTTATTTCACCTATCAATCTTATCTAGGGCAGTTGCTTGAATCAGCTTCTAGGGTTCTCAGAACATTCAATTATCTTGTTTCCCATATGATCTGCAATACTTAAGGGTGGATTTGGAATTTGATGAAGTTATTTCTGATCTGAGGGTATGGACTGACCAGTCTGCTTGAGATGACCTCAAATCCTCAGTAGGAACCATAGTAGTAGTAAAATAGAAATAGATGCATTGGAAAATTAATTTCATTACTTAGATACTGTCCTTGCATTGTCTAGAATTTGGATACAATTCTGAAATTACTCATTTACAGTCCTTATTTATTGTATTTTCTTTGGCCTTTTTCATGTCAGAAAGAGCCTATATTCCCCTTGCTATTTCTGGGATCTCACAGAAAATGTGTAGGTTTTTCTCAATCAAGCAGATGAAACCTGGCAGGCAATATAGAAATGAGCCAAGAGCAAATTTGAGTTATATGATCTCAATGTTTTTTTGAAAAGTTTTGGCCATAATCTCATTGGGAAAAAATACTTAAAGACATAGGGGAAAAAAGCCCTTTCTGAAACTTGATCCAATAGAGAAAAACCCACAGGGTCATATCTGGATGTGAAAAATTGGATCTCTTTTCCCTTCCTTCCACACTGAATAGGGTTTTAATGTTTTGGATTTGAAACTGTGCATAACACTGGACCGTAGAATAAATATTTTATAAGCAAACAAATTAATTTTCCCTGAAGGTGGAGAATGGGGAATGGTCCCTGGATGGGCTTGAGAACTCAGATTCTTCATCACGTCAGAATTTGTTGTAAAAGGAAAGTATCACAGGGAGTCAATGAGAAATGGAGCAGAGTACAAGGGGAATTTCTGTGTCAGACTTTATTTCTTTTAGTTGCCATTCCAGCCTCTGACTCAAGCATGATGACAGGTAATCCCTGACTAATCTAGCTGAGCCTAATAAATTACCTCCCCAGCTGTCCATTTCAAGCTTGTACAGATATTACTGTTATCACCAAGAGTTACCAGGATTTAATGTGCATGTGCCTCACTCAGCTGCCTTCCTGCAGAGTCCACTGAGCTGAATTACTGGTCTTTGTGGGAAAGCAGCTGTAGGGTGACCATTCTTTGGGCTCTGCTGTGGAAGCAGTCATCTCTGGTGTAATAGACGGCTGAGGGTGGCAGCATTTTAAATCACTCTAGCTGTCTGCAAAGCGAAGTTATGTAAAACCCTGTCGAGCAAACCCTGGCAAGATTATCCTAAGTCCCATCACTCAGGCAGGCCACAATACCTGGACAGACTTCTCTTGAAATCAGTGGAAAGAACAGTCTACACAGAACCACAGATGGGTTTTGGACCATAACAATAAAAGAAAAAGAAGCATCCCAAATAACCTTCCAGAGGCTAGGTTTGCTCACTGCATGGATTTTTAATCCTTACATAACTTCCTTGTAAAACCTTGTTAGTTTGGACTTCCTTCAACATGTGACAGAGGAGTAAGACTGTAAATAAACTTTTGG
>VZTO01005202.1:0-47359 GCA_013400615.1 Syrrhaptes paradoxus
GCCGCGTTTCCCCCTCCATCGCAACAACTCCTACACGGGGGGTTTGCGCTGGGAAGTCGAACCCCGACGATCAGTCGCTATTTCCAACCCCGATGATAAGTCGCTATTTCCAGTTCTCGTGCTGCAGGACTTGGACACAGCCCAAAGGGAAAATTTAAACGCGGGTATCTTTCCTTACTCAACTTGCTTTTACTGCCATAAACACAGGTTGCCAATAGGCTTTGAAAACATTTTATCTCGGATTTTTTTTTTTTATGACAGCGTTTACTAGAGTGCTGTTAAATTAGTGCCTGGGGAACCAACGTCTAATGCCCTCAGCTCTGTCCCGACACCCCATTACTCACCCCTCCAGGGTGAAGGCAGGTCCTGCTGGAAGGAACAGCGGGACGGTCAGACGATGGGAAGAGGGGAGACGGCCCGGAGTGGCTCAGCAGTACGGCAGCAGCGGGCTGACCCCACGGAGGGAACACTCCTCCAGGGGCTGCAGGATTTCCCCTTCTCAAAGCCTTGATCCAATGACCAGCCCGGCAGAACGTGCAAAACGTTCAAGGTTTGACGTCGCCCTGTGCTTACAGGGATGATGAGGCTGAGGCCCGTTATTCCTAATGATTTCCTAATTACTTAATGCCCTCTCGCAACCCTGTGGAGATTGTTCCAGCGAGTTGCATCTAGTAGCTCACAGCATGTGTTAAAATCAAAGACATGCAGTTAAAAGGATTTATTTTCTTAAAAAGAAATAGAATAAAAGTAGCCCAAGAAAAGTGCTGATCCGTTAAAATAGAACTAAGGCACTGAACAGAGCTGTAAACTTCCAGCATCACGCAAGACGCCTGCGCTGCCCGACACGAGCCCGGACCCCCGGGGATCTCTGCGGTCACCGTCCGTCCCACCCTGGGACAGCGGCAGCCGAGCTCACGCGTCTCCTGCGAGACTGCTGGGGAACGGCCGCTTCCCGCGCTCCCCGAGCACCTCATGGGAGGCGGCTGTGGCGCGGAAAACCTCAGCCCATGCACCGCGGGGGACACGCATAAAACCGACCAGGCTGGAACCTGAACATGAGGAGCCAGGAACAGCCTCTCCCCGCGGCAGCTGCAGCCGGCTGAAAGCCTGGGAGCATCCAGAGCAAGCTGGCAGATCCCTCATCATCTCCTGCCCGTGAGCCCAGGACACGTACCCTGGTAACAGTCAGGGTGTGAACAGCAGGGTCCCAGTGACACCAGCAAAACCTCCGCTCTCGAGACAAGAACGACTTTCTCTGTTTAGTTTGGAACTAGCAACAATCTTTAAGCTGGATTATCGTGGGAGATCCGTCCGAGATGGGAATGACTGTGCCCGAGGATTGCACTGCTCGGACTTCCCTCACGTCCAGACAAGGGTTAATAGGGAACGGACAGACCCCAGGGCACGCGCCCTGAAACCATCGCACGCAGCGTCCCAGGATCTGAAAAAATGGCCAAAGTTCCTCGTGCAGAACAAGAGACGGGAGCAGGCGGCGATGGGCTGCTGTCTGCATCGGCACTGGTGCCCGAGTCACCCAGGGAAGGGGATCATCCCCGTTACAGCGCCTGGAGCCGCCAGCCCACGGTGGCTGCTCGGGCTGTGCCTGTCCGCGGGCAGAGGGCACAGACCGGGGGTGTTTCCTGGCTACAGCCCCCACCAAGGCATGGGCAGTACGCAGGTGAGAGCAAGCTTTGTGTGATTTTTTTGAGATTTCAGTTTCAGATTTAAAAAATGGACTTTATTCTAATACTTCAATCCTGTTCACCACGGGGTGCCTGAGCAGTGAGGTGTCATTAGAAAGCAGGGGGTCCCTGCTCCCCAGTAAATTTAAATCAAGCAAAACAGAGACTGCGATACGCCGCAGCTCGTGCCAACTCCCGCGGCTCATCCTGCTTCGGAGGGTGCTGTGCTCTGCTGGACCGGGACGGAAATACTTCTGTTACGCCGTGATTAATTCTGCAACTCTCTTTTCTTTATCATTACCAAATAAATCACCCCCCGCTCCTTGGAAAAACACGCCGCTTCCCAGGGAATTCTTTCGGGTCTCTTCACCAAGAGCGTGCCAGGGCCCCAGGCGAGGGGGACGCAGTAGTACGGTCAAATGGAGAGAAGAAAGAAAGGCTGAGAACCCCAGCGCGCAGAACAGCTGCCCCCTGCTTCTGGTAATATTGCTTCATCTTAAAAAGGCCTTTGGATTAAAAGTGAGCTCAGTGCTTTGCCATCAAAGAGACACAGATCGGTCACCGGACAGGATGGCCCCCCACCCGCCCCCAGCAGCCACACGTGGGACTGGACGCCAGGAGCGGACCCGACGGGCTGTGTTCCGGGAGAGAAGTAACGCACCCACCCCCGTGGGAACGCAGACCGGCGGGTGCTTCACGAGCCAGCCTGCCCGCACCTCTTCCCGCCCCGATCAGAGCACCACACTGTGACTGCTTCAATTCTCATTAATCAGAGTGAGTGAACTAACGAACATGGAACGTGAGGATGAGCAACGCCAGCGGTGTCCCACCATCGGGTGTGATGGGGGCAGGCAGTGCAGCCCCTTCCCCAGCCCCCCGCCAGCCTCCCCCAGCCCTCACCTGCGCGGAGCCAAGCCTGGTTTGGCGTCTGAGAACAGAGACACCCACAGCGGGGTAACGGCGACGCCCAACAAGACACGTGTTCTCCTTTCCCTGCACTTAGCTAAATATAAAATCTTCCATAGAAATTAGAGACTTCTGCCTGTCGGGGAGGGTCGAGTGAGCACAGGAAGCTTCCTAGAAAACAGCAGGACGGAGGGTGACACTTCCCTTGCATCATGTGCTGTAACGGCCGATGGCTCGTGACCGTGGGATGGCACTTCCCGGCTCCCTCGGAATTCCTAAGAAAGCAGATTCCTGCTGAGCCCTGCCAGCCCGGGAATGAAACGCGGTTCAGCACGTGTGTGTGATCTCTGCTTTAAATGGATCCTGGGATCACCGGCAATCACCGCCACCGAGCTGGTTTAGTGATTTGAATTCCTGACTCCAAGGGTTAGTACAGTCGCCTTTTGCAGTTATTTACCAGTAGCAAACGAAGACACGACCTTCCTTCAAACGAGGTTACTGCACCTGCCTCCGCGCAGAGGAGAGGATATGCGGATCAGAAACACCAGCCCGTATTGCACAACCCAGTACGCCTTCCGGAAACTGCCAGCTCACAAGGGAAAGGCAATTACTTGGAAGGCTGGTACAACGTTAATTAATGCCTTCCAATTCTGAAAAATTTGAACTAATTTGAACCCCCATCCCGGGGGTTCCTGCTTCGGTGCCCTGTGATCAGTACAAACTTTTATTTTTTCAATTATCCGGTTCTTCTCTGGCCCAGAGAAGACCAGCAACAGGCTAAAGTTTTGCCGGGGGTTTGTCCCCCCATCTAGAGCAGAGCTCAGCAAACATGCTGGAGAGCAGGCTGGGGTTAATGAAACTGCAGTACAAGTCAAACACTATCATCTCCTAAAAGATTGAAAAAATATTTTTAAACAAAATAATGTGACATATTTACATAATTCCTTAAGTGCAAACTCTTGTCACAATTCACGTAGTTGAGCTCAATTTGGACTCACTGTACAAGAAGGTGCTCTTTCGTTAATGAAAGAAGAACTCTACTCTGTATTCCTGATTCATAACGTGTCTCTTGTGCAAGGCAGTAAATTTCCTGTTTCTTCCCAATCTACTTCCAAAAGCAAAACCAAACTCAAGCCGTCCTCTTCCCCACTGCCCGTCCCGGTTACCGCACGACGAGGCAGGAGACACAGAGCTTCGAGGGGCCGATGCAATCGTCATGGCAGAAGGCACCGCAGCCCTTGCACATGATCATGGCTTTCAACCTGCAGTAACATTTGGAAGGGGAATCCTCCATGCTGCCGTCTTCAGCGAAGGCCTGAACGGGGATGGTCTGAGCGGGGTTGCCGGAGTTCATAGCTTGACTGGTGGGAATGGTGGTGACAGTCACGGAGAAGGACATGACGTTCCCCATGCTGCTGGACAACTGGCTGCACTCAGACAGCCCGCTCATGAGAGACCCTTGGTTCACGTCCGGGGAGGTGGAGACGTTTATGGTGCCGCTGTAACTGGGCCCCAGCAGCTGTGCTGCGGCGTTCCCAGCTAGCTTTGGAGGGTGCGATGGAGAGAGCAGCGGAGGCTGCTGCTGCGCAGAGTCCGAGGACGGTACAGAAGTACCGAACAGCTCCGGGGTGCTGTGCACCTTCCCCCGCATCGCCTGGGCCACTTGCTCTTGAGCGGCTTGAATGAAATCTCGTGCTAGCGTAGTTCCGTCAAACGCCTGAACGTTCTCCGCGTTGACTGCGGCTTGCTGAGAGGCGCCCTCGTCTGCCTTCGTGCCCTTTTTAGCAAGGGCGCTGGAATCCAAATTGATGCCGTGTGGTACCGGTTCTTTCCCACACTGAGCAGACACCTGGGCAGCCTGGGGCTCCTCTTTCACACGGACGGGCTCACGTTCGTCACCAGTACTCTCGTCATCTGCCTCACCTTCGTCACTGCTGCCCTGGCCAGCTGTCTCCTCACCTTCCCCAAATTCTGGTTTTGGAGCATCAGCAGGACTGTTCAGACACAAGCGGCTTTCAGGGTTCAGGGAGAAGCCTCTCCTCAAACTCTCCGAACCACGGCCGTAGGTGGAAATGTTGAGCAGATAATGACCGGACATCGCAGGCTTGGATGTCCTTCTGCCCATGAAACCCAGCATAAACCTCTGGCTGGTGGAGCTGTTTTCTAACTGGAAACCTGAGTGAGGGAGGTTCAGTTGTGAAGGCTGAAGGACTGGCAACAAATTCTGCCTCTGGACCCTCTTGATGAGCGTCTGAAGGATCTGCTCTTGGGTTGTTTTGCTGAGCGCCTCGTGGCACGGCTGCTGGTCAAGGCTGAGGTCCTTTCCCGAGGGCAGTGGAAAGGTCCTTGGAATGTGAGGCAGGGGCCTGTTCTGGCAAAAGATCTTCCCGAGCTGTTGTGGGGGTAAAGCCGATTGCCTTTCACCGCCCTCGGCCGCAGCGCCGTTCCCTGCGACGCTCGTAGCGCTGGGTGCTGCCGCCGCCCCTTTTTCTTCATGAGAAGCTAACGGGACGGGTTTCATCTCTGCTTTGGTGAGAGGCTTCGGCAGGATTTGCTCCAGAGGGACGTTCTTGCCTTGAAGAAGCTGGGTGACCAAAGGGTTGTTGGCAGGAATACTGGAGCTTGGTTTTGGGAGGGCCCTGCTGGAGCTTGTGGGAGTTTTAAGGCTAGGCGCTACTGGTGACGTGGTAGAGGGTGGGACAGATGTCACAGGTGTGACCACACCTCCAGCCAGGACTTCTGGGCTCGTGGATGTCAGCGAGGACATCAGAGGGGAAGGAGAATTGCTTTTGGAAACATCTAGGCTGGTCCCTCCTAAGGCCGTGGGTGCTACCTTGGTCACCTTTGTGCTGGAACCTGCTGGGGACACGGTGACACAGACTGGTCCATCCCTGCCAGCCGATGCCCCGCAGGCCTGGCTCGCAGCTGCTGGAGCAGAAGGTGCTTTCTCTTGTTTGTCGCTGCTGCCAGCATACGGGGAGCCCGAGACCTGACTTAGGGTCATAGCGGGGGGGCTCTGCTTTATCCTGCTGACAGTCCCTAGTGCCGATGCCGCTGATGGGGAGGAGCTGGTGCCTGTATTGCTGGCTGGAATTCTGGGTTGCGCTGGGGAAGTTTGCTGTAGTTGTGCTCTAGAAGGACTGTGAGGTGGGGCCGGGTCCGTGGCCGGGGTCTCCATTTGGGTACAGGTCCCTGGACAATGGGGAAGAGACCTTCTCGAACTTCCCCCGCTTCCAGTTCCTGCCAGTTCCAGTGCATTTCCTCGAATTCCAGTTTCCTTGGTTCCGCCCGTTGCTGCGTTACTCTTCTCTCCTCCACCGCCCGGCGGACCCCCGCCACCGCCCGGTCCGGGCCCTGGGACAGCCCCCCCCGTCGAGGTGGCAGCGGCGGCAGCGGCGGCGGCAGCAGCGGCGGCGGCTGCCCTCTGAGCCTTGGCTTGCTGGGCTTTTGCCTTGATGTCTGCCAGAGTTCTGGCTCCTGTTCTTCCCGGACTGGTGAGTGAGAAGGGGAAACGTGCCCTGGGAGAGACCTGGCCCGCAGGAAATGGCATTGGGGAGATTCTGGAAAAGGGAATCTGAAACAGAGAAAAGCACAGCTGAGATACGGGGAACGTTTAACCCGCTGTTTAAGAATTTAAGTGTTTACGTTTGTAGTCTTAGAGAAATAGCTTTAGTTTTGAAGAAATCCCTTTGGAGAAAACCCCTTGGAAAAATCCCTTCTCTTTCTCGGGATAAATAATAAAAGACGTGAATGATCTGCTGTCTGGCACACCTATTTTAGCTTCAAACTTTATCGATATATTATTTATATCCTTTTAAAGGTTTTTTGTGTCAGCATTCCCCTTCATTCTGAATCGCTCTCCTACCCCTGCGCATTCACACTTGTCTCCTCGGTGTCTTTATGCAAGGTAATAACCACCCCTCTGTCGTGTACCCATCAATAAAATGCCAACTTTTTAGTCCTTTCTTCTCAAATGGGTGCTCTGCTCCCCTCATCAGTGCAGTTCCCGTAAGTCTGCTCTTTCTGGAGTAAGCGATGAGAACAGCACGCTGGTGTTAGTGCTCCTCTGTCTCTGTTGCAGCGATTTAAGCGGGTACGTTTTAAGGTCACATTTGTTTTCATGGATCTGCAACACCTCACTGCCTCCCGCTCAGCTTCCCGTTAACTATGGAAGAGTTTGAGTTGGAAGGGACCGTGGAGGTTACCTCGTCCGACCAGCTCACCACTTCGTTCTTTTTTGAGGAATGACATCTTCTGCCCTACAGGGGAAACTATTTTCAATCACCCTTAAATTCACCCTATCACCGAATTGAATCCCATTTTTATGACACTGGCAGGTCACCCACTCCACCTGTATGATGTTCCAAATCTACTGACAGAGCCGAGATGTTCCCCGAAATGGTCCTTCCCTGCTGCCTGCTCTGACACCAGGCAGCACCGCACTGGTACAGACGAGAGCTGCGTTATTTCTAGCTGCTCCTTTTTTAAACACAGGTAAATAACGTAAATAACGGATTTCTGCGTTTGGCAGAGGAAGCAGCTCACAGCTTGCTCCCTGGAGCTGTTCCTGTGCTGCTGGGACACTCAAAGCTCTGTGCGCTCCTGGGCTGCAGCCGCCTTTGTCTGCAGTTCGTCCGCAGCTCTCCCCAGTTTCCAACTGGAACCACAGCTCTCCCTGCTACGCTCGCTCTGGGGCTTTTGCACAATTGTTCAAGCGTCTGCCCAAGAGATCTTTGAACAGAAGCACGCCTACGAGACCCTTCACTGACCCTGATGAGCCAGCCAGCAGATTCCCCGAGCAAACAGCCGAGCCTTTACATTTTTGGATCAAATATTTCCATCGCTATAACAAGCAGGTAACAATTTACAAGCGTAACCAGAACAGAACTGACAGAGCGTCTCTGTGAGAGCCCCCAGCTGCCCTGACCCGCGTGGGGCCGCGCTGGGGACCTCTCCTCATCTCTCTTTACCTTGAGTGGGGGTACCCGTGGGGCCGGGGTCCCCGCCGCGGGAAAGGACTGTGGCTGGGCACGAAACGCCTGGTGGTGCTGGCAGGGCTCCATGACGCGTGGCTTCTTTTCAGGAGTGGTTACAGCCTCTTCGCGACTCTCCGACTTCCTCTTAGGGGCTTCAACGCTGATTTCCATTTCTTCATTTGCAGGGGGCTTCTTTTCTGGCCTTTCTGGAGTAATCACAGGACTTTTCACGTTTGCTACTACTTCACCTGCTTCGGGGCTCTTTGGTTTACTCGGGGCCAGACCTGAGGCACTGACAGTCTCTTTCGTCAGCGCTTCCTTCGACGCAGCGTGCTTTCGCTCCTCTTCGGGCTTTAGACTGACGGCAGCGTGTGGTTTCTCCTGGACGGGTTCTCCTTGGACTCTCTCTTTCCCAGGGAGAGAACGGTCGCTCGGTTTCACTGTGCACCCAGCTGGGGAAGCCGAGGCCTCCGCGGGTTTGGCTGGTTTGGGCTGCGTGTCCTCTCTTCTCTCCTCTCCTCCCCTCTTCAGCGCTGGTGCTTCCTGGGCTGCTTGTGCTTTGGGCTCTAACGGAGCAGCGAGCTCCTCTCTGAGCGGTGCCGGAGAGGCTGGCGTGCGTTGGGGCTGTTCAGCTGCTGGATTTCCAGTCTCTGGCTCAGCAGGGCTGGTGTTTGCTGTCAGTCTCTTGGACTCTTCAGGACTTAGTCCAGAACTATCAAGAAAAACAGAATTTTTATTTTGTAAAACATTCTTGCAAAAAGCATACTGTCCTTACGAAAACTGAGAGAGGATGCTCTGGGTACCACACCCTAAATAAATGTTTTAAACACCTCATTCTGTGCCACGATCTTTGAAAACCTTCTGCGCTGTCAGTACTTCCACATGAACAGAACTTAATAGCGAAGTTTAAAACCAACTGAATTAAATACACGGAACACAGGTTAGGTCTAATCCTCTCTCCAGACACCCATTTTCCAGGCTGCAGATCAAATGAATTTGGCCAACAGCAAATATTCCCTTCTTTAGCCACCACAGACACCACCTCTGCCGCTTGCGAGCAGCCCCACGCAGCTCGTGTCTGAAGCAGCTCAAATGGTGACATTTGCGGAAAGGGACACTGCAAAGTGTCCCCCCAGTTCCTCCAGAGGAACGCGGCTGGTGCCAGAACCTTCGCTTAGCACCAGCACCGCTGCCCTTCATCATCACAGAGCTGGGAACGTCTCCCTGGATTGCTCATCCCTCTTTGTGAAAGAAGTGACCAAGCCGGGACTCTAATTCCCCGAGTGACGCCTGCTTTAGGATTAACTTCACCCATCCCTCTTAACAGAATATCAAATCTGGCTTTTTGCCCAAACATGAACCCATCTGACGCAGCCAGGCTGATGAACACTGCGGAGGGACTGATTTCTACCAGACAAGCTCTGGGGAGCCAGAGAGATTCCAAGTCCTGCCGGTGTGCGTGTCACCTCCACGCTGTCCTGCTGTCCCCCTAAAGCTTCAAGAACAGGGCTGTCACACTCCAGCACAGAGCTCCAGGTGGGATTACGTGCTGGTTTTCCACGCTGGGAGAACTGGGTAAGTTACCCGAGCAAAGCTCTTTCCAAACCCACCAGATCACTCGTGTTCTCAAGCTGGTGTGTTCCTTCACGCAGTACCACAGCGTATGTACACACACACCCCCACTGTGAAAACCCAAACTATCAGACCACGGCATGATAAAATAGAGTTTTCAAAAATCCAAATGCTCCAGAGGGTTAAAACATCACAGAGGAATGGACGGGAAACTGGCTGACAGCCCAGGGGTAAGTGGATAAACTGTCCAGGTGCAGGGTAAGAAACTCCTAATCAGTTATTTCTATGTGTCTGGTTTTTTTCAAGTTTCTTAGTACAGTTATTTGCACTGAAACCTGAAATTCTCTCCCTAGCCCACAAGGATGGGAAAATCTTGAAGCCAAAAGAAACACAGAATAAAAGACTTGCAGGTGTGGTGGTTTAACCACGAACATGTCTGACCAGAGACCGGGGAAATCCACCAGGTTTGGGCAGCAGGGGAATTCCTGCGAGGTTCAGTCACACCCCGCGGAGCTCCGGAACCCCGGCACGGGAAGAACCCCGAGAGGGGAACGTCTCAAAGTATCGCAGCAAGGAGCGGGAAGGGTTAAGATGCAAAGTCTAAAGGACACCCTCACCTAAGGAACGCAGTGCTGCGCGGCTAAAGCATCGTGGCAGCAAACACATCGCTTCTGACCTAGGTCCCTCAGGCATCTCGGTTCTGTGGCAGCGAGTGAAGCCAGAGACCTTCTCCAGGTTCAGGAGTAAGGAACCGATCTTTGTTGATGGACAGCACGCTACAAACGCAGCGACAGGTACATCTGCACAGGCAACGCGGGATGGAAAAAGGCAGCTGAGTGTCTTACCTCTGACCATAGTAGCTCTCAAAAAAATGTTCCTTCCACAGCTCGACCTTCTTTTCCTTTTCTATTTCCTGCCGTATTCTGAGCTGCATTTCTGGTGTAAACTCCCCTGCAAAATGCAATAAAGGATATCTTCAAAAAAAGCGAAGGATAAAATGAATCTGATTAGCCACAGGAGCCTTCACGCTTTTCCGTCATTTTTAATGCAGCCAAGCTATCCAGGCACGATCTACCTCTGGTGAAACCGTGCTGTTTGCATCGCCTTCTCCTCCACGTGCCCAGAGATCTGCTCCAGCAGGGACCTGCTCTGCCCGCGGCACCATCACGCTCTGACACTTGAGCAGAGCCACGGTGCTCACCAGAACGCCAGCGGAGATCCCCAGACTTCACCCCATCGCTGCAAGCTTCACCACGGGAGCAGCTTTGACAGCAGATCTAGTCTGTGTGTAACCACAGCTGCACCCTCTAGATGTCAGACAGGAACGGACAAAAAGCCTTCTAAGGGGCACTGAAGGGAAAACTAAACGATGGGGCCAAAACCAGCGGAGGTTTGAACAAGAGTAGGCAGCCAAGTTCTATGCCTTGGCCACTTACTGGCAAAGACACCCCCAGAAACACACAGAAAGGGTTATTCAGACAGAATTGGGTAAATTTTCCATGGAAAAGCCTCCTGGAGTAACCATCTGGACATGAGTACGTGGTATTCCCTTCTTCTTAAAGGGAGTCACGGCCGGGGCTATAGTCTATAAAACCCCTGGTGACAGGCTGCACAGACCATTGTCCCTGCCCACAGCGAGAGGGTGCTCTCTGGTGATGTGATTTCATCAAATCACGGAATTAAGCACCTCGAAGTTCAAGATGCAAATGGCTGTTGAAGGTGCAGGAGTCCTGTAATTAGTAAATGTCTGACTTGATAGCAAAAATCACGGCTCAAAGGACGGACCATACCACCTGTGCCAGACAACTTCCCTGACGCCAAAGTGCAACGCTCTGGGAGTGTCATTTACCTTCTCCACTGAGCTTAGCAGTGGGCTATCCCGAGCCACCACAGCGTGAGAATAACACAGCTCTACGCTCCTTTCAACAACTTTAAACACACTGTCCCTTCTTTTCTCATTTCTCCCAGAGACTTGCTCCTTTTTCCACCTGTTAAGTTCAAAAGAGAACTCCTCACTGCAGGATCTTGGGATTAGATCTATGATCTAGTGATCTATTATCTATGATCTTGAGACTAGACAGCTCCAGGCTGGCGTTTCCTCTCCTGGGCTGGACGGACTCCAGCTGTCCTTACCTGGGAAGTCACTCCAGCGCTTCAACTCCTCCATAAAACACCTTTTACACATTCCACAAAACGTCCACTACCTGAAAGCCTTCTAGGGTTTTACTTTGTTGTCTGGGGAATTTTTACCTTCTGACAACCTCTCCTTCCAGCCTTGGGCAGCAGAAGTGAAGAACTCGTTGTTGAGCGCAGAGCCGCTCAGCTTCATCAGACCATCCGCCCCAACCTGGAAGACACGACAAAGCCAACAGTGTTAACCAGCTGGAAAGACAAGTGTCACATGTTGTCACACGGGATCTGAAAACAGAGCAAGAGTCCCAACGTTGTCTCAGATTTCTCCGGAATCTGGTTTTAACTCTCTCGGAATAAAATCACAACAGCCTTCTTACGGCGGTGCTTAGCCAAGCCTGGGACCTAGGAGGCTGTGGAAAGTTTTCCTCATCCTTGCTTCAGCCCAGTCCTCTGGAGTCCTGCTGCTGCACAATACATGAGCAGCGGAGGGGACAGGTGGCACAGAGGGGCACAAGGACACAGAACAGCCTCCGAACAGCTCCTTCAGGTGCCTTTTGCCCTGCGAAATGAACGCAAGATGTTGCTTGAACCAACATCCAACGTTCTGGTGTCCTCTGGTGAACATAAAAAGCGCCTGAAGGAAAAGCAAGGACATAAAAGGTATGGTGTGAAAGTAACTTTGGAATGTGTACAACCATAACCATGGGTGCTTCAGGGAAAACAGGGACAAACGAAGCTCAAACCCCACTCCGTCTCTAGCCATGCTAGAGAGCAGGAGAGCACGAGGCTAAGCCTGGAACCTAGCATAGCGGGAAATCACACCAGGGTAATAAAATATATATATGAGGTTTGCTTTTGCTCTTTATCCCACAGAATCAGACGTGGAATTTCTCTACCAGAAACACAAAAATACACGCATCATTCAGTAAGTCATAAAAACTTGCAGTGGACAAAACCGACGTGCTTCCGTTTCTTGCATAAATGATAGATCAGAACAAACAAGCAGAATCCAGCGTCCAAACGTAGGATTATCTGATTGCACCAGGAGATGTGCACAGCAAACATTCACCGGTGCAGGATTTGACAGAGGAACGCTCCATCGGCGATGCAGCCGGTTAAGATGATGGAGGTGACCTCACAGAAGGCTTCTTAGGTAAGATTTTGTTAGAGATTTTTAAGTTTTGAGCTAGGAGCAGCCATTGTAAGGATTTACAAAAGCAGAGATTTATTTTCTAGTCCAGATCTCTACTGATCAGCTACAGGGAGCAGGATTCACAAGACTACCCTCTACTCCACATAGGGTGCTGCCCGTTCTGTGTGCTGGAGGACAGACCCCTGCCGCGGGACTGAGTGGGTCGTGCCTGCACCAGCGGGAATAGCTCAGACTGAGCCAGCGCCAAGGAAACAACAGAGATCTGACCTTTCACAAGTGCCGTGTCCAACACCTTCACCTCCTCTCCTCTTCACACCAGCAAAGCCTGGCAGTTTTTACAGCACACATCACCACTGGCTGCAGTGGCCAGCTCTAGGAGATTTACTGCAGTGAAATGTAAAATTTTTCCTCTCCGGAGCCAAGCGATATTATTTAGTTAGTCAAAATCTGTTCTCAGTCAAATTCTAATTCAATTTCAGGTTGATTAAACTTAAAAGTCAAGACAGAAATGTCTTGTCATCTACTGTGAGGTTCTTGGCAGTGAACTCCAGCTGCAGCTCCGTCACATCGTATTTGGACACATACTTAATTATTACAAAGGCCACAGGACTTACAAAACAATTCCTTCAAATATTTATTTGATCAGCCTTGGGCTAACAAGTCCCCGGTGAATGCTGATTGAAGATTAGAATTTATGAGACAACATGAAATGTTAGAACCCTTCCTAGCTCCAAACGAACGCTATCTGTTGAGCAAAGCAGACGACAGCGCAGCTGCCAGAGCTGCACGCATCACTAACAGAACCCAAAGAGCAGCACCGCTGGGCAGATGGATGCGGCTTCCCTAACCATGGGCGGCTGTGCTGTGAGAGGCTACGTCTGAGCTGGCGTCCCGGCACGGTTTTCAGCGATGGACTCAGCCCATCTCCCCTGAAGCAGACACCTGTGTTCGGTCACAGGCTCTGGGCTGTGCCAGCGGCTTTGCCCCTTCCCATGCAAGGAGCCAGAGTACCCAGCGGAGACACGGACCCTGGGAGGTGACCGGTGTGTAAACAGGGATCCAGCACTCAGCTGAACACCACACAGAAAAGTGTCTTCAGGGGACGTGCAGACCTGAGACAGGACACACAGACTGCCGTCCGGACTGGCACCTTGGAGCCAGCTTTGGTGTCTGAAGAACATCCAGAAAGGCTCCAGGCACACACGTGAAGGCATCTGAACTCACCCCCCTACACCTGAAGGGGAAGCACGGCGCAGAATCCCGCTTTGCTCCGGAGCTCCCAGCCAGCTGGGGCAGGAATGCTGAAGACAAACGTAACATATGAATAAGGAAGAAGGAAAGCAGCATCCTTGTTCTCTACAGCTTTTCTGGTATTGAGCATAAACAGATGGAACTTCCTCGACTCATCGCTTTTTCCTCCTTTCACATGCAAGTGCTACATTTGGTCTTGTCTTTTAGGATCACCCCTGCCTTCCACCAGCTGCTGAAGAAAACAGCTTCAGGCCCTTCTTTTCTGTACCCCTTCAGATGAAATTCATCAGATCCAGCTGAGTTGAAATAACTGCCTCATCAAAGGATTCTCTAGCTGTTCTTTCAGTACTGAAGGCTGAGCTCTTACCCCCTTGTCTCTCATGTTAACTGTTCCAGTTATCACCAACTGCTTAGTGACGGGATCAGTGGAAACCTTCACCCTTCTCCTGGGCCACTCCCAGAGCATCTGAACCCACCGCTCCCCACGAGGACTGTTCTGCTTTCCCAAATTCCTCTCTTCACACACAGAGAGATCTCAGACAGACAGTCCACAAAAATAAACTCTTCAGGACTGACTCACCGCACGCTCGGAACCTTTAATCTCGTGTGTGTTCTGGGTCAGGACACAAGCTCTCTGGAGCTGGCAGTCTGGCCAGTGCAATGGAAAACTCATCCAGTTTCCACTTTATCAAATTCAGAATTTGACAGCAGTGGCACAAGGTCATGCAACCAGAAGAGGTTGGAACTAACTACAGCATCTGTCCAGGTGTTCTGCGGGAGGGCATCACGCTGGAAGGCTGCAGTTACATCCTGTCCTGAAGAGCCTGGGAGGGGACAGGAGATGCTGAAGCTGCTGCATTCCCATCCCTCCTGGCCCTCGGCAAGTCCAGCGTAACAGAAACACGGCTCTCACTGCAGCTGGGAAGGTGGAGCTGATTAAACAGAATTAAGCCACTGGGCTATCAAACCTGAATTCTTTTTTTCTCGTAGCAACAAATACCCAAATGAATCACTGAAGGATTTTCCAATTATTTTTTTTACAGTGTGCACAGAAGAACAAGTCCATCCATTAGACATTACCACAGCATTTGGATGTCTAGTCTGAATTCCTTCTGGAGAGGCTCCCTACCAACACCTCCGAGCCTAGCTTCTCCCCGCAGCAGAAACACGCCATACCTGCCTGTCCACCTCCGGCAGCAGCAGCAGCAGGCGCTGCTGGCATTCTGTAGGCAGGACAGAGAAGGTGTGCTTGTTGATCAGCGCCCGCAGGTTCGTGTTCACGAGGATGGAGTCGGGAGTTTCCACATCAATTTCAGCACACTTTGTTCTCTTCAGCTGCCCTGCAACAAACCACAAAGACGTAAGTAACATTTTGCCTAAGGGAGGATTAAAGGCTCCTTTGGACTTCACTGTACCTCAGATTTTCAAAATGCCACCTTGGCAATCCATTGCAAACCTTGGCTTGAAATGTGCCTTCTCGCTCTGCACATACAGTTAAAAACAAAATGTGGGAGGTCCCTTCCAGCACGGAAAATTCCCATCCCTAACACACCGTAGCCTGCATGGGTTCACCTAGCTTTTGTAGGAATCCTGGCTGTCTGGGGACTGGCAAGGAGTCTTTGTCAGGAGGGTTTCTAGAACTGCTTTCAGCCACCTCAATTTTCTATTTTAAGCCTCTAGTTAAGGTCAGTTTGTTCCCTGGGATTTCTTCGTGGCCTTTCCCACTTTGTTCTCAGCAAAAGCATTTCAGAAGAACTCATCAGCCCATTGTGCTCATGTAGAAACCACAACACTGGGCGAAGCAGGAAAACTCAGTAACTGTTCTCTCTTCAGTGTTTGAAAGCCAGCAGGTCCAGCATTAAGCCTTGTGCTGCAGTCGGCTTCATGTATGTGCTGCAAATTCAGAGAAGAATAACGAAGGAAGCATTTGTACTGTGTGCTCTGTTTCCTTTCACTGTCCATTACTGGCAAAATCCCAGGGGTTTTGGAGCTCAGACTAATGGGGCATTATTAGCAAAACGGGTGACGTTACGACAGATCCTGCTACCCCGACTTCAGGGCTGACAGCAATTATCCTTCAGGTAACAGCACCGAACAAGCCACGGAGGCTTGTTTCATTAGGGAAAGTTCGCTCTATTAGAAGTCGTTCAGACAACAGCTCTGCAGGTTTATAATCTACTGAAGTTGCAGAATTTCCTAATTACAGGGGAGAAATGAAATATGCCCTGAAAAGTGGCTATTTTCACCAGTGATAAAGAAAGTCTAGGATGATTAGCACAGAGACCTCAGAATATCCTTCAGCTCAGCGAGGTCAATCCCACACTGGAAAGAAACCACAAAAGGTCAAATAAACCCCAAAAGGAGGTCTGAGAAAAAAACCCCTAACTTCAATGAATAGGAAGGATGCCAAACAACAGTGGGGTCTGAAGTATAAAGATCTGGGAAGGAATTTCTTTTTTGTTTTTAATGTTATCAAGTGTCTTAAGTACATTAGAAAGTCTTCTAAATAATGCAACTCCTTTCTTGCTTCTCAAAACAGCAAGCTGCAAATTCTGAGAAAGAAACCCCTGTTGATAAGAAATGAGAAAAGGTTTATTGGCACATGTAAGGTTTGAATTATTTCTCCTAATTCACACGGCACATGAGCAGCACCTTCCAGAGTTGTCCAAGAGTCACTTTAGCAACAGAATTCATTGCACATTTTACTCAATTTTGCTATTTAGGCTTTTGTTCTGTCATCCAAGCAAACAAATATCTGTAAGCAGAAAAATAAATATCTTACTTGCATGGAGCCTGTCAGATCTCTGGAATGGTTTCTTCCCCAGTCCTGGCAAGGAGTTATCAAGCTTAACAGAGGGAGAGGAGCTGGAGGTGGAGTTCTGAGGGCTGCCTGACCGTCCATCTGCCTGCTTTCCTTCCCAAGCTGCACAGGAAATGGAAACAGTTAAACACAGGGATGTACAAGGACATGAGACACCTGTTTGGGCTGAAATAAAGATTCTTTAACATGACACCGTAAGCCCAGCAGCTCTGGGACGAGCACTTCTATGATACTTACTTTCATTTATTCTTGCAGCACTTACTTCCCAACAGGCTGAAAGCAGAAGACCCCTTTGCAGCTTTCAGACCATCACAAGATAAAGCGACAGCCAGCCAGTTCAGTTATGGTTTGAGCCTGTTTCCCAGTCAGTCCCACGTTATTTCCCATCCACATCCAGCCCAGTAAAGATCTTGCTAAAACGTCCTTTCAGAGCCAGCTTTGGGTTCTGTTAGAGTTCACTGTCAGGAAAAATCTCTTCGTACTTTTTGTGCACTTTCGAGATTTTAACCTACTATTGTAGCTTTTGTTCTTTCAGACCACGCTCGGTAATTCCTCCTCCTCTTTCAAACACTCGGGAGATATTTTCCTGTCCTCCTCCGAAGTCCCTACTTAGCCAGACCAGACAGATTTCACCACTGTGATTTCTCCTTACACATCGCTGCCACCCCCGCTCTGTACAGCAGTATTTTTCCTCCTGGTGGGAAAAGCTTCTCTGCCTTCCTTTCCCTCCTCTACCGATGTGAGATGAATTAAGAACACGAGCTGCTCTTTCCCCTGCTCTCTTTAGGTTTGTGTGCAATAACAGGTGCTCACTCAAGGCACTGAAGTCCCACACCTCCAAAGAGAACCTCCACAGCACGCACGATTAAATCACAAACTAAACAAATGCTGGCTCTGATTAACGACTCGCTCTAATCAACCTTCACCCCGTCTGTGCCAGCTTTGCTCCCCATCTGCCTCCTTCCCTTCCCCTTCTCTTCCTTCCACTAGCTGTTCCAGTTCTGAGTACAGCCCTGGAACTGTGGAACCAGCATGTTGCTGTCTACCTGAATATTTTCCTCTCTCCACGTGTACGTTTAATTTACTTCTCCATCTCCATCCATCCCACTGTCCCGGCACTGGGAGCTACTGCTGTGTACTGTCGCGTGGACAGGAGGGGAAAAGGACTCCATGGATGCTGATGAGAAACGCACAGAAGTTCCTCCTGTTGCAGTACCATTGGAAGGCTTTTACAGTAATCAATATTCACTCTAACGAGAGGCTGCCCAAACACGCACTGTTCCACCCGACAGCAGCCAAATAAGGTCAGAGCAAAAGCTGAGGAATGCGGCTTTCCTGAGACCACGTGTGAAATGAGTTTCATCCTTCGTTCTGTCCCTTACAATGTTTAAGGACTAACTCCTTTAGTCTATATTAATAATTACTCTGTGTTAGCTAACAATCCTACAAAATACCCTACCTGTGTCAGCCCCTCTCAGCTCTCCCCGTTCCTATTTTCCTAAGGGAAGATGTAATTCCTCCTGGGGCAGGGAGCTCAGGAGATGGGGTCCTCCAGGAACGATATCTGCCTCTTGTGCTAACGAACCCTCCAGGTTTAATCCTAGTTAGCAGAGAAATTGCAAACTGCTTTTAAACTATCACTTTATGCTAAAGACTTCATACACCTGGCACTCCATTTTCGTAATACCGTCATGGGAAAGGTTCATTTTCTACTGGATTAATTTTGGTTTCCTTCTCAGACCACAACCACCTCGGTGTAAGGGGCACAAGCACAGCTTAGGACGGAATTTCAAACAAGCAAGATGATATTAACCTTCTTCCCCCTTAACCTGTTTGAAAGGGTCTGAACTACAAAGCTGCCCGGGAACAACCAGGAACCTCATCAGCTGTCAAACCCTTCCTCTGCCGTTAAACGACGCAGAAGTACAGCCGACACACGCGCCCGCTCCTTCCAGTTGCGTACATGGTGCAGAGCTGCAACCTTGCATATGTCTGAACGGATGTTGCAAGAAACGTTCCAGCAGCACACAACCGGCAAGCCAGGACAGACTGGTCCAGTTTTGGTTGGGATTTGTTTAGAGCTGTTTGGAGAGGGAGAATAAACAAACACACTAAAACACAGAAAGAATTCTAGACTGCAGAAAATCAGCATGAGATGAGGAAACGTCTCCAATTATGTAAAAGGTGGCAGGGAGAAGAAATCAAATGACCTGCCCTCTGTGGCCACGGTGGATAGGACAGGAAATGTGGGGTTTAAACCCAAGGAAGCAAAAAAAGAGTCTGATTAGAGGCTAAGAAAAACATTTTAAGGATAAAGTTAGCAAAGCAGGAAGGGCAAGATTTGCTGGGAGTTCTTGGTATTTGCATGATGGCATCTCTCAGAACAGACCGAAGAAAACATCTGTCAGGAGTGCACCATGGCTCCCGCCCTGAGGACAGGATGGGGACCAGATGAGCTCTCAAGGGCACTCCTAGGCCTAGTTCCTGACGGCTCTGGGAAATTTATTAACCTGACCACTGAATCTCAGCTAAACGCTCATGTAATTCCACCAAGAATATCCAAGAGCAAAATGTTTTTCATGCTACCGTTGTCTCACTGCTGTTGCATAATCCTCTCTGGCTCCTTCTATACCAGTAAATGGAGCAGTGACACTGGCGTTCCCCCGGCCCGAAGAACAACTGGCCCAAAGCGGCCGTGCCCACGCCCCTGAGCTGTCTGTCTCTCCCCGGCGGGGTTGGCCACGCTCAGGTTGCCTGCAGGGAACGACGTTTGGCCCGTGCTGAACACCAAGGCGTGCCAAGGATTGCCTAGGAGACTGCTGGCTTCTCCGGAGCCAAAGCTACGTCAGGGAATGGAGCAGAATGGATTGACTGGGTTCCAGTTCCCATGCCCAGTACCTTGGCAAGGATTAACTCAGCAGCAGAGATGCAGCTTCTCTCTCCTCATGCAGTTGTCTCTTGCTCTAAGCACAGGGAAGAGGACGGAGATGTGGGACTGGGAAGAGATGCTGTTAGTAGCTGCTCTAAGGATGAAGAGGGCACACCTCCATTCTGTACGGTAATGGTTTGGTATGACCCACGTTATCAGGCTTTACCAAGAAGTCATTTTTAAGAAGACGGAAAATAGGCTGGCATTTAGGATTGGAGATGTAATTTTGTTGTGATCTGATTCCTTTCCCTCCCTTTTTTTCAGCAAGCTCCATGACTGCCAGTCTCAGCCACTCCACCTGGGAGCAAACACCTGATGGAAGTCTTTTGGAGTGAGCATTCTCGCTGCATCTTCCTCAACGGTTACATTTTCATGATCATCATCTGTGAGCTGAATCAGGACCAGTCAATTAAATCAAGGGTGAAGAAGGACTTCACGACAATGAATGGCTGAGTGATACAAGAACAGACGTGATTCACTGTACAGAACCATGAAATGATGTACAAAAAGAACTCCCCTAACCGTACATACATACTGTTGGGTCCTAAAGTAGAAAATAACAACTTGGGAAAGAGTCTCAGAATCCCAACGGTTCTCGGAAAATGCCTGGTCTTGGCGAGGTCAACAAAAGCGAATTGAATCCTAGGAATTGTTAAGAAAAGAGCAACAAAGTTGAGATTACCAAAATGATGCTATACAAATCCAAAATGCATCTTGCACCCTGGAAACACTCTACACTTTTCACTCTCTATGGCAAGAAGCATACAGGTTTCCATATGAGGAATGACCTCATGCAGTAGGACTCTTCAGATTGAAAAAGAGATCTCTACAGAACTCATAAACGGCAAGAAGTTGTTGAATAAACAATAGTTGTTCACTGCCTGATTGATAATTAGAAGGAATAAACCAAAAGTACAAAGAGCCTGGCTCAAAACAAACAAAACCAAGTAGTTTGTACCAGGTGGTGTTGGCCACAAAGCCTTTACAAAGGCAGCGTTCCCACCCCACAGGTTTGTCAAACCCACTGAAGAAAACCCCACCCAGCCTGCGAAATACAAAGCCATCGCCTCTCGCTTTGGAGGTCCCCGAGCACAATGTGCTTAATTCTGGGAGAGCACAGCTACCCGGCTACCCTGCACTTACACGCTGCTTCACGCCTGTGCTGTCAGCAGTGCTGGACACAGGTCACCAGCCGAACGCGTCCCTGTTCTGATTTCCTCCATCAGTGTGAACAAAGCGGAGCTCAGTGATCCCAGAGATGGTGCAGAGCCACCACTAGTAATGGTCACAGATGACGTGACAAATTGTGGAGTGATAAAATAATGACGGTGTTAGTCCACAAAGTCTTATAGACTCGTACAACGTGAGAATCAGTCCATACAAACACAGGGGATTTTTTTGCATCAGAAAGAAAACAACTCGATTCACGCTCACAGAACCCTGGCTCATCATAGAAATCAGTTCCCCTGAAAAAGGATGTAGAGAAAACTAGCTAGAAATAACCATCCCGAATTTATGGTAACTGGGGAAACGCTGCTGCTGGTAAGGGAGCTGATGCATTGTTGGGTGAACAAGAGCAGAGCAGCGAGCTCATTGATTTCTGCTGCAGCGTAAACACGGGAAACCACTTGGGGATCTTTTGGATCAGAACATACATCTTCAGAACAAGACATGAAATGAGAAGCCACTTTGGAAAGAAAGAAATACCAAGAGAAACACCACCTCATCTGCTAGGCCGTGAGAAGTACCTGACCACAGCCTACAGGCAGCTGTTGGGGAGGACACTTGTCACAGAAAGCAGCTTTTTAACCAGACGATGGCACAATAAGATCAATTTCAAGATGTATTCTTACCTGAACAAAATCAAAGCCAGGAAAAAAGAAGCCAGGCTATGTCAGAAACAAAAAGAACACCGTATGAAAAGAGCCACTTTCTTCTCTCATCCCCCAAGAACAAGAAAAGGCAAGTCAGGGAGAGACATCAGCAAAAGAACACGCAGGAGTGCCGCTGCCACGTACCAGACTTTGCAGGAGTGGAGTCACCGGCTGCCTTGACGGCCTTCAGGAGGACGTGCTGACTAGAGGACACGGGCATGCCTGCTCTGCATTGCTGCTGCTTCTGCTGCTGCTGTTTCAAGGCCTGGGGAAGAGGACAGAAGAACATGACCAAAGGGAAATTCAAAATATTCTTAGAAATTATTAGTACACGGTACAAACCACTTGTTTTACAGCAAGCAATAGCTGGATTCTGATTCTAACTGTGTCAGAAGCTCAAAACCACTTCCAGAACACATTCAGTTCACATGGGACACCGACACCATCTAAATGTCACTGTGAGTAGACAGATTGCCCACCTTGCACCTACAGTAAAAAGTTAATGGCTGCAGAACATCTTACGCTGTGCTGTTGCAAAGAGAAAGGATTCCAAATCTGGAGTTGGTTCAGTAAATAGTTACACAAATAACTTCCAAGTAGAAGTACCATCACTAATTAATTTCTGTCTCCTGTAGAAGCAAGTAGCAACTTAGTAAAAACCTAAACCTTCAACAGAGACACTACCTGTTAGGAAGGACTTTCTGAGTTAGGAGAGTAACAAAGACTAAAACATGAAAGGGAAGAAAATAAAATCCTTTGTTTCCAAAAAGTCTGTTGAGGCAACCGTAACACAGCCTAAAAGGCACAAATGACTGAAGCAAGGAGGTATGGAGGCAACTTGGTTAAACTGCAGCATCAACCCAAACCAAAGTTTGTTTTAAAAAAAAAAAATCCAAACCCAAATAAACTTACAGCAGAATGAATTACGACAGATCGAGTATACCACGGAACATGGAAACAGGACGTAGCAGGAAATGTTATGCTGCACATATACAAATGAGCGGGACTGTTAACTGGCCATCACCGCTGTCTTCAACAACAACAACAACAATAACATGACAGTTAGAACTAGGAGAGAGAATAGAAACAGGCAGGAACCTGCAGAATCTGCCACATGAGGACACAGAAGACAGACTGACTGCCAGTTTGTAAAGACACAAACGAGGGAGACTGACAACAAAAGGATGCAGATAACGAACGGACCCGTTCCTATTTTCCAATTTATTAAATATTTCCCATTTAGCCACTTCTACCATGGGTTAAAAAAAAGAAAAAAATCAGCCGAACTGAAACACAGCAAAATTGAAAACCAGTAAGAGGAAGTATCCTGTGCAATGCACAATTAACCTCCTGTTATTGAGGTCAAAAGCTTTTTTAAGAAAAGGACGATAAAAAGACAGACCTGGCATTCATCTGAGTAACAAGAACCCATAAACAAGTTCAAGAAAGCTTTTACAAATTCTTCTCTGGTTTGAAGATGAACTGCAGGCAACCCTGAAAGTCACGAAACCAGTAGGCGAGGAAGACCACGAGCATGTTCAGGGGGTTGTGTGAATCCCAACGCTTCCATTATGCAAATCACTTGAAATATTTCAGGGTTTGTGTGTTCAGTTCACCTATTCTGTATGCCAACTAATTGCTGAAGTTTTCTCGGTTTAGGTGAAGCAATTCTGCTTTTGTTCATTGTGTCACCTCAGCTCTTGGTGCCCACGCCGATGGTGGGAAGAGGAGGAAACAATCACCCATCAGATCTTTTTCAGTTCTGTGTCAGCTTCGTGCTTATGTTCCCTGGTATAAACATTTGGGGGTTTCTTTAACATATCTGTGAGTCCTGTCCTAATCACAGAATAATTCTGGTGGGGAGCAACCTCACGAGGTCTCCAGTCCAAGGCCCTGCTCGGAGCAGGGGCAGCTCAGCCTCCAGCAACTAGCTCAGGGCTCTGGCCAGCTCGGTCCTGAAAAGCCCCAAGGATGGAGACAGCACAGCCCCCTGGGCTCCTGCCCCACTGCTGGACAGTCCTCATGGGGGAAAAGCTTCTCCTTCGATCCTGCTTTTCCTTATGCCACTGTTCCTCTTTGTCCCATTTCCTTCCCCTCTGCTCAGTGCCGGGCAGGCTGCCCCGGGAGGGCTGGGTCCAGCGCTCGGCTCCCCAGTGCGAGAGGGACATGGACAGACTGGGACTGTCCAGGGAAGGGACCGGAGCGTCTGTGCTGCGGGGAAAGGTGGAGGGGCTGGGACAGCACGGAGAAGAGCGGGCTCGGGGGGAATCTCATCCGTACGCAGGAATACCTGCAGGCAGGGAATGGAGAAGAGGGAGCCGGGCTCTCCTCAGGGCTGCCCGGTGACAGGACCCCCTGGTTCTAGAAATTCCATCTGAACACAAACCTCGTATGTAGAGATATTGCAAACCTCTGACTCAGGATTTTTCCAAACGGGTGTGAAGAATGCAGCCATCTGCTTACTTACTACACCGCGTGGTGACGGCACGCCAGCGTGCACCATAATATTCGGCTGTAGTTTAAACTCTGGTATGTTTAGGAACTAAATCCTGACCCTTATTTCTTAAAGGACCTGATGTCAGTACAGCGACAGCGTGGTGTTCCAGGGTTAGAAGTTCTCACTTAGAAATCCGCTCTCTCTTCCCTCCAGTAACGTTAGAATTACTTCGCACTCGAGACGGGGGGCTGACCCCAGCCAGCTGCCTTCTGCGGCGCACGCTACCAAATCATCTGGGCTGCAGATGTAATTAAAAATATGAAAGCTTTAATTCTTGTTTTCCTCAATGTCTTATGATTTTCCTACTACTCTACTCACAACACTGCTGTCTCCTTCCTGCTATCTGTATTTGCTCCTTTTATCCACCTTTTACAACTTTTTTTTGACCACAGTGACAACCATGTTTAGGAAGAGGCAGAAGATGTGATATTTGGTCAAAACAGCAGAATTCCACTGGAACTAAGGTTAAGCAATGGATGGGGCATGCAATGTTCTTAACAAAGCCAGAGCAAACCTTGGGCAGGTAAGCTAGAACGGTAACAGTTACGGTGTTCTTTGGCAACACCTTTTTGGCTGTGTGCCTAGAGGGGAAGTTATTCGCTACGCTACTATGGGATGCTCTGCTCTGGGATCCAAGAGTTGAGTTCAGGGAGAAGCGCTGCTGTGATGGGAGATGATGCCCATCAGAAACAGGTTTTTGCCCTGCAGGGAGCTGCAGAGGTGGGAAGTACAAACAGGTACGCTGTGCAGAGAGAAAGGTGGGGGAAAGCTGGGGGAGCAGGAGCACAGGGAATTCAGAGGAAAAATCAGTGAACTATCAGGCATGTCGGGACAGGGGCTGGGAAGAGAGAAAAAAAAGTAGATGGAGTGTAGGTCTGGGAATAGCTTTTGTTTGCCCAGAGGTCCCTTCCAACCTGTGATTCTGTGAAACAGGGACCCACAGACCAGAGAAAACGAGGAGGAACTGCTGAGCACGAGATGGGGAAGAGAACTGTTTATAACAAACCCTGAGTCTGTTTGATCACTCTCTTAGAAGAGAAAAGCCTCTGCGGATGTTGGAGAGAAATGATTGCCAGCCAGGCTTAAAGAGGAATGAGGAGGGGAAAGCAAAGAGTATAATTAATATCTTGCTGAACGAGTGGGAAGCAATTTTCTGAGGATTCAAATAAAAGCGGAAGCTTGACTCTGAACTTCAGAAGAAAATGTGCTTACAGTGGCAACAGAGTCTTGCTGCTGTATTGGAGGTATCAGCAGCAAGCAGCATCTAGCACTGACGCTTCTATCGAGAACCAGCCAAGTGGGAGAAGAAAGGAGAGAGAAGATTCCCTAATGCTGGCATCTCATTTTGACATCAGATCAAGTCTCTCTTGCTGGAAACAAAGCTCCAGTTTATCCAGTTGCTTTATCTTCCCCGCAATACTCAATAGCATACCCTCATTAGATCCTTCTCTCAGGGCCACAGGCATCTCTGTTAGCTGAATGCTATCCTGAGCATTGCTTCCCAGATGGAAAAAGTCNAGCTGGCATCTCATTTTGACATCAAATCAAGTCTCTCTTGCTGGAAACGAAGCAACTGGATAAACTGGAGCTTTATCTTCCCCGTAATACTCAATAGCATACCCTCATTAGATCCTTCTCTCTCACTGCAGATCCTTCTCTCAGGGCCACTGAATGCTATCCTGAGCATTGCTTCCCAGATGGAAAAAGTCAGGAAAGGAGGCTGGGCTGGAAGAGGTCAATCCTATCTGGAACAGATCCAGATTTAATCTGTCTGTGACAAGCTTCCATAATCCCCAGACTAGCACCTCCTCTGCAACTGGATTCATAAATCCTCACAGATGATTACCTTACTAAGGAGTAAATCTAACCCTGATAAAGCATTTCCTTTCAAAGGATCATGGAAAACTAAACAATGCAGTTGGGGAAACACCTGCAAATAAGCTGCTCAGGGGACTAATTCGTCTTGGATTTTTCATTAGGAGAAATAAATCAATTGAAGTACAAACACTTACCCATTCCATCCTGCCTGCATGCAATTAACACTAGCTACACAAGAGTCATTCCCCAGCCAAGCACGGAAAATAGTCCTGCTCCTTCTCCCCTAACACCCAGCAGAGGTGCAACACACAGTCAGTGTGCCCTCCTTCCATAGGACCCCCAGAATTCCCGGGAAGGGAAAGCATTGGCCCTGACCAGGGGAAGAAGTCAGTGCATTTAATTATTTTCCCCAAAAGATTTTCCATTTACTAAAGCAGACTGCAGAAAGTTAAGAACATTCATCAAAAGGTTGGGTGTAAAGAAATAATCTCATATCCGTTCTTTAAAATAATAATTAAAAAGCGTTCCAATGCTTATTTAGGGAAAATACAAAGAACTAAATAGTACTTTATTTCAAATCACCTTTGAGAGAGAGGGAACTTTTAGCAAAACCCTGTTCCCTACGAGACAGCCAGGAAATCCTAAATTACTTCCCTGCAGAGTGCAGTTTCACGGAGAAAAAAATTATTTACCAAAGAAATAAAATTACTACAACGATCCCTAAACCAGACTAGGCTGCTTACCTGTTTGAGAGCCTTCTTGCTGTGCTTCTGGGATGAGGAGATGACTTTGCCTGTCTGGATGGACGGCGACGGGCAGGCGGACTGAGGGGAGGACGTCTGTGACAGTCTAGATGACACTACAAGAAAAAAAACCAAACCCCATATACATCATCCGACTCTTATACACTTTCCTGCAGCGCGTTCGCCAGTCCTCACCGTTTCAGATCATCTCCTGAGGCGTGTGAAAACTGCACCTCCTGCGCGAAGAATCATTTATTTCTATTTCCTCCCCACCACCAAGGCAGCTGTTTTCCCCGGAAAGCCAACAGCAATTCCTACGACCAGCTTCAGATTTTTCATCTCTTGTCCATCCCCTTTTATGAATCTTGTGAACAGCTGCTATCAAACAACTCTGCAGCTTGAGAAAAAGCTTCAGGTTCAGGCAGGTTTAGCCAGTTACCATCCAACTGGAAATACGGACACTGGCAACGCTTGAGCTCATAAAATCATAGAATCCCAGGATGGTTTGGGTTGGAAAGGACCTTAAAGATCATCAAGTTCCAACCCCCTGCCATGGGCAGGGACACCCTCCACTAGCCCAGGTTGCCCAAAGCCTCATCCCGAATGACCTGTGGTCAGACCCTAACTGATAGCAGGTGCCGATCAGATGAAACCCGAATCCCACGCAGGAGAGGAAGATAAATGACACGCGAACAAAGTGCAGCTTTATCACTTGCTCCTTGTCAAAAAGCAAGATGGGAATGGAGAGGATGCCGCAGTAAATGAACCTGTATCCTCGGTGGGCGAGCCTGGACGCTTGGAGAAATCTCGTCCTGGCCACGCGCAGCCCTAAAGCCAGGCGTCTAGCGTCAGGTGATTCAGACGTTTAAATGGTCCCATTGCAACCAACAAACTGGTGACGGGAGCTCAGGAACAGCCGGTCAGGTACCCTGAACAGCCCTGTTTGGCACAGGAACTCCAACTGCTCCGGTCTGGCCGCAGCGGGGCGATGGATACGGGGCCAGCCAGGGAAACCATTCTGTCCCAGTCTCTCCTAAGCGTGGTTTTGCCTCGATTGTCCTGGCAAACTGCTGGCCAGCAGCCACGGTGAACCCACCCCCTGCACGTCTGTAAAACCCAGGTAACCAGCACACGTGGGCTCGTCAAAGCTGTTTAGCAGCTGAGGCTGAACTAGCACAAGGAAAAGGACAACAGCAGAAGGACAGCAACCGGAACACCTCACGCTGCACAACGGCCAGGACAAAACCAACGCACTGAGGGCATGGCCGAGAACAGCAGCGAGACACGGTTCCACCTGCAACGAACTGCAAGGGCAGGTCTGAGACTGACTGGGTATGGAAGCAGCAGGTTAAAACCAAAACAAAACAAAACGAATTCATGGTCTGTACAGATACCCGCATGTGTGTCTGTGCAGATAACAATGCCACCGTCAGACCAAAGCACCAAAACAAAGAGCAAAAGAATGTCTGATGGCTGGGTGGGGGGATATGACCCCTACCATAAAGGGTAACAGACTCACATGTCAGCTATTTAAATTCTTGCTTCCTGAAGCAATTAGTTCTAGAATACACAAGGCTAGGCTGGTATCCTCTGCACCAGAACGGAGTTAAGAGGCAAAGACAACGACAGCCACAGCGTGATCCCGCTCAGCACCCAGAGAAGGGAAGTTCCCGAAAATAACGCTGTGACTATAAGCATCAGAAAGCAACATTTCAATAAAATGCAAAGAATTAGTAACGACAAACTGTAAAAGGTTCTCACATGTGGCATGGGCATGAAAAAAAAGAGCAAGTTTTCTCAAAGGCACACGGAAAGGAGATGAGGTGACATCAGGCTCTGAAATGTCATTCAGAACAGCAATACAAAGGTACGGTCAGAAACTGGTGATTTAAAAAGTCACCGAGAGAATTACCCCAAGAGACATGCACCACGAGCAGAACTACTGCTTCAAAGGCAAAAAAAGCCCCGAAGCTACACCAAGACCTGGAAAGCAAAGGTTGCATCTGTGCTTTGGAGGAGCATTAAGGACGTTTGTAAAGTTGCATTTGTCTCTCAATTTGCTTGAAATTGTGGTTCGAGAAAAAGAAGAAGATGCTGGAAAGGTCACAGTCTGATCAGCACCTGGAGAGGAAAAGCAGATCCCAGAAACCCACTGGAATTCTCTGAATGCAGGGATAAAGAGAACTGGAAGAAAAGAAAGTTTGTTGCTGAGAGTTCACTCACATTTCTCAAGATTTTCAACAAAAGGCTTCTAAAAATTTTTTTGCCTATTGTTTAAAAAACAAAGAATTGGCATAACTCTGATGCTGGATGGGACAGAAGGCAAAGAACAGAATGAAATGGTAATCGGGCAAAAAATCAGCAAAAATTCTGCAAGGTCACATACTGTGGACTGGAAGGCAGGAAACAGTAAAACATTTAATAATTTGGTTTAGTTAAGATCAGAGTGAATTGTGTGGAAATTCAGAGAACAAAAGATAAAAAAGGAGCATGTAAATTTTTGGAGGAAAAACCCCAAGTTACTTACAGAATCTGTAGTAATTTAAATTAACTGTGTCACTGCAGGAAAGGGATCCATACAGCCCACACGCACATGAAAACGGCCAGCAAGGTGATGCCATGTGTAAGGGTGGAAAAAAAAATTCAATTTCTTACAGTGTATCCACGTTGAGTGTCTCACATACATCACACAACAGCAGCAAACTTTGCTGGGATTCAGGAAAGCAAACGAACAGTTAAGGACACACCAAAACCTAGGGATACAGGGATACCGGGCTAGTCCGTATTTTTCTCAAAGGAAGGACCACGCGTGGAGCCCCCAGAACACCCTGATGTAGGTGGGTGCCTGGGTGCCCGTTTCTGCGGGGAAAGCGCCGTGCTTGCAGCCTGGGGCCGCTGCTGTCACCCGCAGAGCCGCCGGTCTCACACTAACCAGGTACGTTCCCAGCCCACCACCGCTGCAAGCACAACCCTCGGCTGTGCTCCCGTCCTTGTAAAACTACTCCTTGCTTGTAGCTTTGAAAAATGAAGAAACATACGCCTGGTTTAACATTTCAAACGCAGGCGCAGCATCAGCTTGACTGTTACTGGTTTCTGAGACATTTGAATAGCAGAACAGAAACCACATCCTCTTTGAAGCCTATTACTGCTGAAACTACAAGTTTTGGGCAAAATTGAAACATTAACCCAAATACAGGCTACCCCAGCCCCATATTCTAATTGGATTTTGATTTTTTTGCTGTCTTTGACCACAGAAAACCAACCTTTTCAAGCAGGGGATGGCAGCACAGGCTAAAACCCACACCTGGGAAGACAACGCGTCCCCGGAGCAGAGACAATAAAGCCACGTTGTGCTATTCTGCGCATCCTCCGGCTGTGTAAAGCCCCAGTGCCCCAACGGCCGCTGGGTGGGACTGACAGCTGTCACCGCAACAGCTCCCCAAGAACAAACAGAACTTGAGCAACCCCGCCACAGCTGCTCGAGCTCAGCCGCAGATCCCCAAAGCGAAGGGGGGACGGGTGGGGGGATGAACCTGCGAGAATACACCCCGGGGTCCCCGGACCCAAAAGCTCTCCGAAAGGTTACGTCCTTTTCAGAGCTTTGCACGCAGCCAAGCGGAGGTGCAAGGCAAAGACGTGCACGTGCAGAAAAATATCCCAACTCCCGTAAGGATGGGGCTTAACAAGCTGAGTTTGTTTCCTTTAAACAGAATTTCAGTAAAGTCAGTTCTGTCTTCACTTCAGGCTTTCTCATAATTTGAAAAATATGTGGAGCTAAGATGATACCTCTTGATACCCTTAAATCCTGAGAGCGCTTTAGGAGGGAAGCTGCAGAAATAATTCCGGAATGCAAAGCGACCCTCGGGAAAGCGGTGCAGGCAGGGAGACACTCCGATTTTAAAATACTCCCGGAGCTGCTCTGCGCTGTTTCTACGTAAGGATTTCCTTTATCAGCTAAAGATTAGGGAATCCCATGGGCCAGTGTCCGACAGACATGAATGTCAGTGGATTTGGTGAAACAGAATCCCTTCATCCCAAGGAGGCAGGTGAGAGATGGATGGAGATGGCACCTCGATAATGAGTGGTAAGGACGGAATCACCACTAAAGGGCAGTGACAACCAAAACCTCGGGTATTTGAGTGTGCTGGCTGGGAGAAGCAATGAAACACGTGCATCCCTCGCCAGGATAGCTCCAAACCGAATAACTCACACCCCTGGCCTGAAGTCACTGCGCCAGCGCATCCATCCGTGGGGTTTCATTGCATCCATCCGTGGGGTTTCATTGCATCCATCCGTGGGGTTTCAGCGCATCCTGCTCTTGCTTTGGGTGGAAGAGGAGTTTGCCAAGTGACATTTTAACAGTTCTCTAAGATTAAAGTAGATGAGACGAAGTGAAACGTGTGTCAGCCAAACCTCATAAACCCTGACTTGGTAAATAAACTGAGAATGGAGCCGGTACAGCCCCACGTCCCAGCTGCAAGAAGAAATAGTGGAGGAAGGTCCATCTGCAGCCAGTTACAGTGGGACAGAGACTCCTTCACGCTTCAGAATTCTCACCTGAAATGGCATCGACACAAGAGCTGAGAAATGAAATTACTACAGAGCTTTAATTATGGTAAAGGGCAATTAAATTAGAAATTTCAGTCTGGCAAGATGTGGTGACACTTTACAAGGTATTGGGGTCCCTTANGGGGTTTCATTGCATCCATCCGTGGGGTTTCATTGCATCCATCCGTGGGGTTTCAGCACATCCATCCATGGGGTTTCAGCGCATCCATCCGTGGGGTTTCATTGCATCCATCCGTGGGGTTTCAGCGCATCCATCCGTGGGGTTTCAGCGCATCCCACTCTTGCTTTGGGTGGGAGAAGAGTTTGCTTAAAGATTAAAGTAGATGAGACAAAGTGAAACGTGTGCCAGCCAAACCTCATAAACCCTGACTTGGTAAATAAACTGAGAATGGAGCCGGTACAGCCCCACATCCCAGCTGCAAGAAGAAATAGTGGAGGAAGGTCCATCTGCAGCCAGTTACAGTGGGACAGAGACTCCTTCACGCTTCAGAATTCTCACCTGAAACAGCATCGACACAAGAGCTGAGAAATGAAATTACTACAGAGCTTTAATTATGGTAAAGGGCAATTAAATTAGAAATTTCAGTCTGGCAAGATGTGGTGACACTTTACAAGGTATTGGGGTCCCTTAAGATTTGCAAACCCTGAACCCCTGGTCACTCAATTCTCTTCTGTATGTTTATAAAGAAACTGTGCTAACAGCAGCAAAGGGAAGCAGACAGATTTANACAGCAGGCGGGTGACAGGACCATGAAGAGGGAGGGTTCTCCAAATATTTTTTTGTTTTTGTTTTTTTTTTTTTTTTTTTTTTTTTTTTTTTTTGTCTTGGATGTCTTGGCTTGCACAGGTTATTTACCTTTTACTGGGTGAAAGCAGCGGGGTATTGGTTTGAAATCCCACTGGCTTCCAGCACACATCTGCTCACTTCCCCAAGGTGATATTTAATAACGATATTTTGGCTAAAGTTTGTTTTTCACAAACAGTGACAGATAAACAAGGAAATGCACAGACACAATCCTGCTCTGGGGCAGCAAAACGGACCGTACAACATCCCTCTGAGCTCAGCGCGGCTATCAGACAGAGCCACAGAGATCTCTGCTCACTCAGCCAATAATTTCGGGTTGGATTTATTGCCTTCTCCTCCCGGAGCGTAGCTGGCAGCAGAGCGGGGCTGTCCACGGCGGTTTGAGCCAGCGCAGGGAAACACCTGGAGCCGCGCGGAGCCAGAGGAGGGAAGAGAGCAGCAGAGGGAGAGCTTACGGCAAACGAGGGGGATGAGGACAGAACTCGGGGTTTTTGGCAGGCACTCAGGCAACTCCTACATCAAGGTTAAGATTTTCTGAAACTGATGTAGCAGAAACGACTGGCTGGGCTTCTCAGGCTTGTTTCGGAAGAGAGGCAGAAGCAAGCAAGCCTAAAGAACGACCCTGTGTTCATACAACAGTTTCATTTCGGTGGCTCCAAAAGAAAAAGGCTCCTAGGGTCACTCGGCTTGGGGTCAGCCTTGGCAGCTCACTTTGCCAGGTACTGGCATATGATGTCTTGACTAACATGCTGGCTGTTTGACAGCATTAAAGAAAATAAAACCATTAAAAAGGGGCTAGAGGTACAGGAGAAACACACCTGCAACTGCTGGGAGACTTTGGGAGTCAAAATACTTTCAAATCAGAACAAAAAAAAAATATATATATAACAGTTTGTGCAAATGATCTGACAAGAAGAGTCTTTTGCATGAACTATGGCTGAAGACAGCCGAAACCACCCTACCCAACTCCTAGCAGTGTGGGACACCGTACGGACCCTGGATTTTGACACTGCAGCAGGCTCAGTGATGCAAGCAGAGGGCACAGCTTTCTGAACCGCTCGCACCACGGTTCCTGGAACTGCGGGCTCTTACTGGATCACCCATCCTTCATCTTTTAAAGATCAGAGCTAATTACAGATTCAAACACACTATCCAACAAAAGAAACTAATCTCTGGTAAGTGGAACCAAATTATTTTGGAGCAATGAAGCTGTTCTGCTGAATTTATACTCAGAGCACTAGACAGAAATTCTACCAGGGATAAAACCCTTTTTGCTGGACAAGCATCACTGTCCTGGACAATCCCCACACAGACCGCCCTGGCTGCGCGCGCTGCAGCAGTCAATGCCCTCTTCCGAACGGACAACGCATCCTGATAATTCATTCCACCCATCAGGAGCCTGAACTCTGCAATCCCACTGCCAGCGTAAATTTGATTTATTATCTGGCACAGAAGCAGCGCTCTTCCGTACAGTCTTCAGGCACGAGGCATTTACTCTTTGCCTTTCAAAGGACCAAAATACAGTCGGTCAGCAGCACCCCACCAGCCCCACGCCTGCTCTGGTCGCTCGGTGCAAAGCCGCGTGGGCACGTGGGCTGGGTTCTCACCCTACGGCCCGCCTGGAGCTCGGAAGCAGGAGCTCCACTGGGGTTTTGCCTCTGATTTTGTTTGGGCTTGGGAGAGTAAAATATGAAATGAAATTAAAACAGTAGATCCAGAGTTCCTACTCGAGGGGTTGTGTGCGTTTCCACGGGTTTGTCTGCCTCAAAATCTACCCGTTCAGAAAGAAAAGGCTGCACATTTGGAAAGAAAGTAGAGTCAAGCTGAACTAAAAATACAGTACCCCCCCTTCAACTCTGTGCAGTCATAAGCTTAAAATAACCCAATTTTCAACAGCTAATGGGATCCAGATGTATCACATGAAAAACTTGTAGTGAAAGCCATTAAGACACATTTTGAGAAGCACAGAAACGTCTCCGGTTACTCCAATTCCCTTCTTTTCTACAGGTACACAGCTTACCCGAGCGAGAATGGGAACTTGACCTTGAATTCACACCAAAACAACATCATCCTTACAAACGACACAACCATTTTAGAAGCGTTCTCCCCCGCACGACTGTTCCTTGCTAAAATGAAGCAAGAATTAATGCCCAAAAATACCATCCAATTGCAACCTCCCAGAACCCCCCTCCTGCACTTACCCCGGCAAAGCTGGAACTGGACTGCTCTGACAAGGATTACACACCCCTGTTATCAGATTACGTTTTTATAAACATAAAGATCGTTTGCTTCGTGCTGAGAGACTGGCGTGTGTCTTGTCCCGGCAGCTCTGAGAAAACAAACTCAACAAGTCTGTGTCTGATCGCTCCTACGTCTCCATGCTCCCACCTCAGCTCTCCACCCTCCTTCTCTCCCAATTTAAAGCTTTCTTAGAATAAATTTGATAACATACAGGCTTTCCTGGTTGTACTGGGTAATTCCCCCACTGTAGGAAAGGACATCAATTAAATAACAAACTCATCAAAAAACGAGGGGGGAAGAGGAAAGGAAAGAGAAAAGGAACGATCCATCTCTGACGTATCCGATGAACCCTCTGCTCTAGTGAAGAAACAGTCGGCACCGAGCAGCTTAACACAAAGAATACGGTACCGGATCGCTCAGAGAAAGGTCTGGCAACCTACGCTGCCAACAGCAGCCCAACATCCTGCACCAAACATTGGAGACACTGCCACCAAACCCTGCTCCGAGTGCCGTCAGAGGGCTGGGTCAGTGCGGAGCTCTTGGGGACGCAGGACCAAGCATCCCGTTCCCTGGGCACAGGAACGTCCACCAGCACTGCAAACACTGCAGACAGCCCTCATAAAGCCTTATCAGCTGCGGAGATCTCCCAGCCAAGAAACCCCAGGCTCACCCAAACGACACCGCAGTGGCTCTGGTTTCAGCCCAGCAGGGTGAGGGCACAGGACCGCGTTCATTATCTGCAGCACACAGCACACGCAGGAACACCAGCCGCAGCCTGGAAGATCCCGTTTGCGTGCAAAAGGAATAAGAAGTCCCCAGCCCAGTGTGCTCAGGATCTAATTATAAAACAAATGAAACTAAAAGAAGCGGTAAAGGGAAAGGCTCAGCTATCTGTACCCCATCCCTGCCTGAGCTCCAGCATGTCCATGTTCCCTGGAGGACACCCGGCCATGATAAAGTCAGACACGGGCGCAGCTCCCTGGGTGTTCCAGAAGTCAAATCACGGTCATCAAAATGTTCTGAATTTAGAGATATTTTACTGATCCAAGCAACATTTTACCATTTGTTGTACCGGACGTAAGAAGATAAGGAAAGTATTTTACATAAACTAATTAAAAACTACAGCTATAAGTGCTAATTACTGCAGCCAACATCAAATTGGCCAACATCAATGAGTTGTTCTGTTTGTTTTTTAAGAAACTCCAACACGATAGCGGCTGTGTGCCTCCAGGAAAAAGCGGTGAGGCTGTGCGGGCGAGTGAGAACCGGAGCGATTCGCGAGATGCACCGCGGCAGCCCAGGCGGTCGATAGTCAATCGATCATCCACCCCCCCGGTGACTCGCTGGAAGTCATCTGCCAACCGACCCGAGCAGCTGCCACTCTCTGGTCCCTGTACATCGCTGCGGAGATTCCAGCGTTTGCTTTTCACCTTTACACAAGTTTGCATGTTAAGAGCACTTCCCTCTTCCCTAAAATATACCTTCAGAGCTCAGAGAACTTGGCAGTTCACCTCAGCTCCTCTCCTCTTGGACACTGAGAAGCAGAAGTGGAATTATTCAGGTCAAGGCCACCCGTGTGAGATTTTTTTATGTTTCTTTTGATGCAGCCCAGGGTGTGGTTGGGTTTTGGGGCTGCTGGTTATGCGGATGGTCCCATACGATGATATAAAATGGGGAGGAATGCCTCTGTCAAAGCGAGGGAGGACAGGAAGATCTTCCTCTGAGCATACCAGCATCAGAATTGTTTTGAAAAAGGCCAATATTTTATGTTCTCACAGCAGAAAAGCTCCTAGCACTAACGCTCGGCTACCAAGGCAGCCAACTTTGATGCGACCAAGACCCAGCTGATGGAATCCGCTTCCCTGGGAACCTTCCATCGCTCAGCGGGAACACGGCACCTGCTGCGAGGAGGCTCCAGGACGCTGGTCGTTCCCGGCAGCTATTCCCTTCCTCTGGATCTGGGCTCATGGGCAACAGCCAGAGAACAGGGCTCATTTCACCAGGCTGCTCCTCGACTTCCGAGTCCTTGGGGAGGAAAATTTACATCCTACAGAACAGACACCGAGCTGAGTAACCGCAGGTCAGGCAGGACAAGGACTTTGCCGTGCCAGCACCTCCTGCTGCCATGCAGGGGGACGGATCAGGGCAGAATCAGCAGCGTTCCTCTTCTCCCTCACTTTCCAAGCATTGCCATTAAAAAAGGAGCAGGAAGGGTGTTTCTGTATCACACCTGTGAAGCAGGTTCGCTCTGGGTGTCATGGTCCACAAGAGGAAACGCGGGCAGGTCACGGCCACCAGCGGCACGGGAAGCCTTTGGCAGCTCTGCAGACACGGTCACTCCAGCCCCAGCATCCTGCACACACCAGGTACAGCCTTCGGTAAGACTTCTTCTGACACAGCCTCATGTCTGCTACATTTTCAAGCGGTGCCACTGCCCTGAAGAGCTTCTCAGAGCCCAGGACCCTCATCAGAGCCCAGGACCCCCGTCAGAGCCCAAAGCTTTACCCCCTGGTGTCAAGTCTGAGACGCCCACAAAGCTCAAGAGAACTTCTGTTGGCTGCCCTGACCGGTATCACTGTATTTTTAATAATAATCTATTTTTAAGAGAATCCGATGGCTCTATAACCCATCCAGTGTGAGAGCATTTACTCTGAAGAAGTAACACACCTGCAGCCGAAATACACCCCACGCAACGGTGTTCCGTGTAAAGCCCCCCGCTTCGGGCAGCGTACGGTTGTGAAAAAAACTCGTAAGATTTAGTGAAGATTCCTCTTGTGCTTCTTTACGGAATCGTTGAGTAAAATATCTTCTTTTCTGGTCATTACTGGTGACTGCCTACCACGACCTCAGCATCCTTTCAGCAGCTTAGAGGCCAATGGAAGCGGGACGGGGTGCTTCGGATGCTTTGTTTTGGGGTAACAGAACACGTCTCTAGGTTGCTGACTCACAGAGCAGATCAGAGGTGGCCAAGCAGGAACCCTATAGGAAGCTAACGTGGGCGTTCCAAGAGGGGAAGATGTGGGTCACGTTTCTCTGAACTCTCCTCCGGGCTCCGGCATCACGTATCACCTCCGTGCGACTGCGGCGGGGCCACGCGGCTGCTCTCCTCCAGGCTGAGGAGCTGCTTACAACCTACTCAGCAGCTCTCAGCTCTCTCTGATAACTGTCACTGCAGCTTTAGTGAAATATAAATTTTAATAAAAGAAAATGAGCCATTGAAAGATCTCGTATCCTGACTACAGAGGATCTCCAGCCCAGCTACGGAGCGGCACAACCGGGAGCTGCAAGGGTTTGCACATCGCCCTCCCGTCGCCCCACCTGTGCTGCAAGGTGTCTCCGACTAATCCGCTTAACGAGGGGTCGCTGCCAAGATCCACACGCCTGGAAACAAGCCTCCAAGGACGGACAAGTGCCTGCCAGAGGATTATTTGATTATCACGAGCAAACCACAGCGATAAGCAGCAGCGGTGCCAATGCGCTGACTGCTGAGACGGCACTGGCACAAGGGTTTGATGTTTTTCAGAACTTTCAATTGCCCACTGCACTGAAGCTTCCTGATTTCTGAAAGAGCATTTTTCTTCATGGGTCAAACCACACAGCTGACCTGCAAACAGCTGATTCAGACAGCTCAGGTGTTCTCCAGAAAACTTTTACGCAGAGAAACTGGTGAAGAGCAAGGTAATAGGATGACGATGATTACACGGCTCCAAGTCCCAAATTAGGGGTCAAAATACAGCCAGTGTAGATGAACTTGAACTGTTTCCCTGTATTCCCTTCTCTGCTTTTCCCTACTGCCACTGAAGTGCCGTGACTGCAAGGTCCAGGGGCAGGAGCCCTGCGTACAGCATCCAGCACAACGGCCCCCAGAGCCACGCTAAAGCCGGGCTGTAACGCCGCCAGCTACGGGCTTGCTATCGGAGAGCAGGAAACCGAGCTAGGATTAAATTCAGTTCCTTCTCTGCGCTCTGGTCTGGCTTCTCACTGTCAAAAAAAATCAAAATGAAGCTATTGCAGCTCGTCCTCGCACAGTTGTTTGTGATTAACTCTTCCTGATTCGCTCCATATGGGCACGGATCGCTCGGGAACAGCAAGGTCTGCACGCGGAATTAATTGTCAACAGCGCTTCAAACTCACCCCCAAACTCATTTTCATTAATTTGCAAACGTACGTTTAAAATAGCCGAGAAACACCAAATCTCATCAGCTACGACCCAAGCGCGCATCAGGCCCATCGGCAGCGGCGGCGGCAGCACAGCCTCGCGGCCGGCCAAAAACGCAACTCCCCCGTTCTGACAATGGATTCCACAACTCTGAACCGAAAACAGAGAGAGAGCCAAGCTCAGATACTTACGGTTCTGGTGGAAAAAAGAACAGCGCCTGAAAACTCGCCTCTGCGTCGACCCCAGCGCTGCGCTCCCTGTTCCCGCTGTCCTGACCCGCGCCCCGGCCCATCGCTGCGAACCCGCTCAACCCAGCGGCTCGGACGCTCAGAAATGCAGGCGTGATGTCGTGGAAACAAAAAATTGTTGGGTTTGGTTTTTGTTCTTTTTTTTTTTTTTTTTTCAGCAAGAAACTACGCAGTCAAATTTGCAGCCCTGGGCTGAGGCACTGCCATGGCAGAGCACTGCGCTGGTAAAACAAGGCTTTCAAGCGTGCAAAAAAAATCATTTTCCCTACACTTCATTCTCAGCAGCAGTTGAGGAGATCCTGCTGATGTTAGAAGACACTCCCCCAGACAGACAGACACCCAACCCCTAGAATTAAAGGCTGGCAAGTGAAAAAGGCCTTTAAAGAAGATTGCCGGGCAGCCTCAGCCCCAGGCACCGCACCGAGGAGACCGTGCAGCCTGGGGGGCAACGGGCCACCCCCCTGCACCCCTCTGCCTGCCACCAGCACCGCCGGGACAAGCCGGCACGGAGAGGCAGGGACAGCATCCTCACCACGCTCGGCCGTCTGCTCCGCGCTTACCGAGACCCTTCTGCGCGGAGGGAGCAGCTGCTCGTGCAGCGCCGGGTACCCAGCGGGGTCAGCCTCACCCGTCTCGCCGTAACACTCGGGAAGAAGCTGCAACGTCTCCTGCAGCCTCCTGGGACCTCCAGCAAAAGCCTTAACGCTTCTAAAAATCAGGGAATTATGGTGGGTGACGTTTCGAGGGGAAGAGAACGAACTAGGGGGCTAGAAGATGGCAAACTGCCGAGGGCACGGTGAGGGGGACACAGCCAGCCTGAAGCACACATTCTCCATTTTAAAAGATTTTATGTCCCACGGTGATGAAAACAGGAGCAATCCTGGCTGGTGAGACAACCACTGCCAAGAAAGCACAGCTGAAAACTGCAGATCATTAGAGACATTCGTTAGACCATCAGTAAGTCACAGGTAATTGCATGACCCATCAGAAATACAGACCAGAAAACCCTTCTCCTCGAGGAACCAATTAAAATAAATGTATTAAATATTGCTATGAGTCCTTCGCAGCCGAAGAGGACTGCCAGCAGCCACAGCAAGTCAGAACTTTGCCACCACTGATGCCGAACACACGA
This sequence comes from Syrrhaptes paradoxus, assembly GCA_013400615.1. Taxonomy (NCBI): domain Eukaryota; kingdom Metazoa; phylum Chordata; class Aves; order Pterocliformes; family Pteroclidae; genus Syrrhaptes; species Syrrhaptes paradoxus. The sequence continues at coordinate 39,510 of VZTO01005202.1, forward strand.
AGAGGCAGTTACATGGCCAATGCTCCTTTGAGAAGCAAAGCCCAGCAGGAATGCCAGTTCCTCCGCGGTAAGCGCGGGGCAGCACCACCCACCCAGTCCGTATCTTAAAAACAAAATTTCAGTAAGGCTAAAAATACTTTTGAGTGATTCTGGTCACTCGGGGCAAAGGCTGTACAACACCCATCAGTAGGTTCCTCACATCCCTGTATTTCCACACTGTACACACACATTGATAATAGTTTACACACGGCTGGGCAGGAAATCCAGCCAAATCCAGCGCTTGTGACAAACACCGTACCGTGGTCACGTCCCTTTAGAGACACATCATTTGCATGGAGCCGGTGCTGCTGCCCCAGCTTGACGTCAAGCGGCCGCACGCCCCGCAGCTGTAAGCCAGGCTCAGCCACAACCACCCTCCGCTGCCCGAAACCCCCCGGCTCTAGGGAAACGCAAGAGCTCCCGAAGGGCAGCAAGCTCTGCTCCAAGCACCAGAGCCTGCCATCCCCCCGACTGCGTGGTTTTCACAGGCACAAAGAATTTCATTGCGTGAGACGGTTCATCAACTCAAAAGGGAAAAAAAAAAAACCACTGTTCTCGGTCCTCTAATCACTAACACAGCCCAACCTGGTTTCCCTCCAGCATCTCCGAGTCCCGCGGTGACACATCTCCTTCGCACAGCTCTCTGGAAACTTTTTTTTAAATGGTTCCTGCAATGGCAAAAGAAGGAAGCAGAGCCTGAAGATGTCACGGTCAGCCTGCCTGGCCGGATGCCACCAGCCCCGACGGCTGCACGCTGCGTCTCCCGGCTGCTCCTCGCGGGACCAGGTATTGCCCGTGTCGAGCAAAAACGTGCCCGACGACCTCCCGACGTTCTTTGCTGCCAAGTTATCCAGGTCCCGTATTCATCAATCAGGTGAAATAAAAAATAAATAGTGGAGGGGAAGAATCTGCTGATGATACCCGGGAAAAACACACGGGCTGATGGACAACGTGTGGGAGAGGGGACAAGGGCCACCGAGAAACGTTATCTGAGGGTTATAATCAATGTTTGTACAAGGGGTTGGGTCAGCAGTGGTCAAAGCAAGCAGAGCGAGAGGAACTACCACCAGGAAAGAAATACAGAACAGAAACGAAACACACGCACCTACTCCTTGAAGACTGGGTGCCAGGCTCATATCGGCTCTAAACACACCCCAGGGGGGTAGGAAAGCCCAACAAGGATGGAAGGGTCTTTAAATGCTAAGGGCCATTCCGCCTGGAAGAGATAACTGACAAGTGATGCGATGAGGGTCTGCAAAATCCTCAGTGGCGTTGTAAAGCCAACAGAACAACCGTCCAGATTCAAATGCAAGAGCTGGAGCCTTCTGGAAGACACGAAACCACACTTGTCACGTTCTTGGGCTCTTCTTGCATCTTCTCTCTGGGTTACGGCCGTGACCAGTGCTGGAGCAGAGCCCCGGGCTATGGGGGTGATTGCTGTTCCTGAGCACACCGAGCTGTCACCAAGCACACCCCAGGTGCAGCTGGAGTCTCCATCTCTTAGACCTTGAGTTGTCAGGCTGCCAGCGCCGAGGATCATGAATTCTGCCTTCAAACACCCCTCGCCCCTCCTAGCAGGGTCTGTTCTGCGGGCAGGCATGGGAGAGACAGCTTCAGCAGCACAGGATGCATGGTCCAAAACCATCCCAGTAGGGATTCAGCGCAGGGAATAAGGAATAAATGGATGTGGAGAGGTTAAAGGAGAACCCCGTTGTGCTGGTGGAACAAGACATTCCGGCTGTACTCAGAAGGGGCTTCGCACACAGGGATCAAACACCCAAGCGCACACGTTGCTCTGCAGAACGAAGCAGCTCCTCAGCTGCCAGGACCAGCACCGAGTGCCAACCACACAGGCACCAGAGCCCTCCAGCTCGTCGCTCTCAAAGCAAGAATTCACAGAATCACAGAATGTCAGAGATAGCTTTGAATGTCTCCAGAGAAGGAGACTCCACCACCTCTCTGGGCAGCCTGTTCCAGTGCTCTGTCACCCTCACCGTGAAGTTTTTTCTCATATTCAAGTGGAACCTCCTATGTTCCAGCTTGAACCCGTTTTTTCTGCCTGAAACGCTCACCAAACGCAGAGAGTGCCCGTGACCGCAGCCTCATGACCAGCACTCACGCAACCGCGGCGCTTGCTGCAGAGTCTCATGGAAACAACTTCGTGGCTGCGGGAGAGGAAACCCTCGGAGGCTCTACAGCCCATTATAAGAAACTCCAGCTCACTCACGATCTTGACACGACGATATACTGGCCTGAACAGAAGATACGCTCACCGAAATAAAGGAAAAAGGCGCATTTTTGGCTTCGTCTCTGCAGATCCCGCGGTAAATTGCGCAATGTGGCACTGGGGAAACAGCTTCCTCCCGAGTCACGAGCACAGGCAGGACCGGCTGCATTCAGAAGAACTGATATTTCTATCAAAGCTTTTAGCAGGAAGAAACGAAATGACATAACCTGAACAGAATCCTATTTTTACTTTTTTTTTGGCAGCTGTTGCGGGCGCGCGGCAGCGAAGCGATCAGGCCCCCGGCGCTAACGAAGGGAGCCCAGAGCCACCCCCAAAGCGAAGGTCACACCCGCCAGATGTGAGCTGGTGTTCCTGTGCGGCCGGGCTCCCAAGGTTTTCCTCTCTGCTGAAAGACAATGCACAGAATTCCAGGTACAGACCATGTTTTGTTTCGTATTCTTGTTTTCCTACGCACGGGCCACTGGCCGTGACCATAGCGTAGAAGTTTAATGACTCCAGATATTTCCCTTCACTGTCCTAGTTACAAGAGTTCATGGTCATACCCTATTTTAACCTTACCACAATCTCCTAACCTATTTTCAGATAAATGACATTCTGCCAAACATTTTTCACTTTGAGCGCTGACCTGGCCGGACAAAATTCTGACTGTTGGGGAGCCACGAGGGACCCACCGTACGTGTCCGCGGTATAAAAACCCAAGACACGCTGCTCCCTGGTGAGTGGAGAAGGGCTGCTGATAATCTCACCCACTTTGCTTCCCTCTTTTCCCTTAAAGTTCACGTTACCATCTGATTTTATTTTTTTTTAATACAGCAAACTCAGGTTGGGTTTTGCTGGAGACCAATGGCTCTCACAGCAGGTGTCAGAAGCTAAACCAGATCCTTCTCTTCCAGGAGGACTCTGATTAGGACGGGCACACCAGGGACACAGCAGGAATTAGAGGAAAATCCAACCTGGACGGGCACTTCCACTGCCAGAAGCCACAGAAGCCCGGGCAGCCCTACGCTGGCACCAGAGGCTTTGGTTTATCTGTGCCCGCCGGCAGAGCCAGGGGCAGGAACTGATCGCGGATCCACCCCAGCCACCAGCCGATGACAAACACGTACCCCCGCCGGGCATCTCTGATTTCCAGGCACCGCGAGGACAGAGTGCATCAGCAGCAGCACTGGGTGCAGGAGTGACAATGACANTGCGAGGACAGACTGCATCAGCAGCCCTGAGCTCAGCAGCAGCGCTGGGTGCAGGAGTGACAATGACACCGAGCAGCTGCATTTCCCCTCCAACACCACAACAAACCTCTTGTGCTGTCCTACAGAGCACACCACAGCCAGATGCTGATAACAGCACCCGGAATCCAGGCGTTTCCACTGTAACCTTCAGGACGATTTAAACCGACACCGAACCCAAGGAGTCTCGGCAGCATCCTTTTACGAGTCCTGGACCCACTAACGTTTGGTTTTATCCCCAACTCCAAAGACATCCGAGCAGCTGCTTCAAGGCCAAGGAAACGGCGCTGGTCGCACCTCTGCTCAACAGAGAGGCACCCGCTTCGCTCCCCAAAGCACAAACCTGCCGCAGCTGCCGAAAGAACCGCATCTCACCTTCAGGGGGGACGGCACCGAGCTGCTCCGTGAACATCGCGGCTGCTGCTGCTCCTCAAGCCACGCTGCTCCCACCCGGCAGCCAGGCACGGGGCTGGTCCTTAAAGCTGTCCCCCCCTGCCCCGGACTGGCCCCGGGGGATGCCCATGTGGGTCGACGGCTGCAGAAAGGTTTCTCTCCTCTCTAAAATCAAAGTGTCCGTTTGGCTGCTGTCAAAGCACTTTATTTTTGTACATATAAGGAAGCGGCTGTTGATGTTATCTGAATGTGCTTCCTGTTTTATATGCATATGAGCAAAAACCATCTCACGGTCAGCCAGGCTGCAAAGAGCTCAAGGCAAAGCCTCGAAGCAAAATAAGGTGAGTGCAGCTCATCTGTTCACTGTCCACCCCAGTTTGCATTCACTTCATTGAGGTTTTTTTTAGAATCCCATAATCTCATAATTAAAACTATTCTCCCCAATCCTTGGGGGGGAAAAAAGAAAAAGAAAGAAAGAAAATCGACCTACAAAGGGCTCAATGGATGCCCACAAACCTATCTCAAACATCGCCCAGGTGAAAACGGGGCCAGCAGCCAAGCGATGCCGCAAGACGATTCTGGCTGAAATTCGGGCTACCCTTGAATTGGAGTAATTTTTATTTTTTTTTAATGAGGAAGGAGGCTTTTGTGTGTTCCACGTAGGCACAGACAGTCCAGGAAGCGGCTGTGGAGGAGTGCTGCATTCCAGAGCCCGTGCTGCACAGCTCAGCGCTGGAGGAATCTTCCTAATTGGAATTTAATGCCTCCCTGGTTATTTTACAGAGCAAACGTGCCAACTACAAATAAAGTGCATTGGGAAGCAGAAACTCTCCTACTCCTGCAGAACACAGCAGTGACAGGCACGGAGGCTCCCAGGAGAGCTGCCAGCGCCCGTCTCCCGATCCCCGGAGTCAGACCCACCATCGCCGGGAGGTCCTGCAGGGCGCAGATCCGTCCCCTTCCACTTCCAAATGTCACCGACTGCAGAACTCGGAGACGAGCCGCGGCTGGGAGCGAGCTGAAGCCGCTTGCGCCTTCATTCCGCCTCTCACGGCAGCCCCTCGGATATTGAGTCAGGTTTTACATACAGACGGGTTGTGCAACCTGAGGGTTTGCTGGAGGAAACCAAAAGCAGCTTTGCAGATGCATGAAGTAAATGATGCACTAAAAACAAAACCTTCTTCCCCATAGACCTCACAGCACAACCCTGTGTTTGTCACCGAGACCGTCAGCACTGAGCACAGCTGCTCCGCGCCCCGGGAAAGTTAAACCGACAGAAGCGTGGGTTCCACCTACTGCAAGTGACTGGCCCTAAAATCAGGGAGGTACGGCGTGCGGCCCCGGAAAGATGCCTTACAAACACTAGAGTTTAAAACTGTTTCATGCAAAGATTTTTTTTTTTTAACCATTTACCATCACAGTTTCTTATTTTATCACATTAAACAGTTTGGGATCATTTAATTTTGGTGCAAAGTTACGTTACAGCCAAGAAAGGGAGCTGGGACGATAAACCAGGTGTTGGATTTAGTGACGGAAGACTGAGACCATCACAGCAAAATTTCCCAGAAGGGCAAATGGCACCGTAAATTTACAGGTTTTTGGAAGGTTAGCGTATCTTCTTTTCTAAAGACATTTTTTGCAAAGAAGTCTCTTTTTGTTTATGTCCTTCACTATGCATTTCTAAAATTCCTCCTGAAATACAGACTCAGACCTGTCATGTCTCACAAGTGTCTCCCACCCAGCAGCCAGGACAGCGTTTATTCAAAACGAACAGCAGACACCTGATGGCATTTATTTATTCGAGTGCACCAAACACACCTAATTCTTTCAGCTTTTGTGCTTTCTGTTAAAATCTCCAAAGAAAACTTATGTTACAGGAAAAAAAACCCCAAAAACCTACCATGAAAAAAAGGAGATGGAGAAGACATCCCTCCTGCTTCTTCTGGAGCATTTTTGCTTTGGGACGGGTGCTGGTCAGACACGCTTCAAAGCGCTGGAGCTTAACGGGAACGTGAGTGGTTTAAACTATCCAGGTAAAAAAAATAAACTGCGATCTTCCTGGGTACCCACATGATGTGCTCATCGGTGAGCAGTGCTGCAGGAGTCCCAGGGATTTCTAAAGCACTGGGAGGAGCGGTGGCACCTGGGGACAGTCCCTGCAGCACAGCACCGCTGCTCTCCAGCCTCACTGCCCCAGCCAACGGAGCCAGAGGAGGAAGAGGAACGGGAGGACGATGGAGAAAGGAAACATGCTTCAAAACAAAAACCCCAGCAGTGGCTAGCACAGCAAAAAACCCGCAGGGAAAGTCCCCGGCACGGCCGCACCCCTCCTACAGTGAACTCCTGACACAGCAGCATCCACCGGCACCGAACACGGCAAATCTGCTCGTTCTGAGCCAGAATCCAAGCTCCGTACGTGTGTGTGCAGAACCAGCCGTGCCCAGGCTGAGAGAAACAAAGGACTAGGATCTGTGCAAGGAATTGTACGTACGTGTTCCTGTCCTCTGCCCCGCAAAGCCAAGTCCCAAAACCCAGACACTGGCAGGTCACACCAGCCAGAACACTGGAGGTACAGGCAAAGTAGCCAAAAAAACCCCAAACCCTTACTGACCAAGTATTTTGAGAGGATTTGTTAGAAATTAAAATGTTTTAGCCAGACTATCTTTTAAAGGATGAATTTGGAGAAAAGTCTTACTTCTAAGGGTTTAACATTTTGTACTTCGATGGTGCTTTAAACGCACAAAATCCTGTATGACACTCCTCTGTTATTTGCATTGAGACACCAGGGGAAGCTCCAGGCAGGGTCCGGTCCACGCGAGCCCCAGGCACCCGCCCAGCACAGGAGGAGCTCGTCCCCATCCGACGACTCCCCACCACAACCCGGGTTTCGGCAGACCCCAGCAGTCATTGCTTCAGAAATCCTTCCCTGTGCTTCCACGCAGGTACCCCGTTGCACTGGAAATAAGTTTTAAATAATGTTTTGTTTCAGCCAAGAAATTCCAGGCATGACTGAGGAGAAAAGGAAAAAGGAGAAGATGGGATTGAAGGGCAGAGTTTCAGCGTCAGCAGCTCTCCAGGAATATCTGCAGCCTGCGACCTCTGCCTAAAGGGAGGACCTCCCGCTCCCTCACAAGGCTGCGAGTTACGAAACAAACTTATTTTTAACAGAAATAACAATTTGATAGTGAACAGGCTCTCCCCAACTCAAAGAACAACGTGTGTTGCATCCTCACATTTTATTACAGCTTTTTAAAATTAATTCAGCCCATAGCACCTAAGCAGGTATCTGAGCAGAACTGTGAAGGAGGAAAGAATGCAGACCACGCTGGTCCAAGGAACCGGGGCTGGAACGGAGGCAGGCGAGGTGGGACAGGATGTCACTGTCAGAGCACACTGGCTGCTCCTGAAGCACTCAGGCAGGAGCACGGCAGGATCCGATGAGATCTATCACCTCCTCAGAGTGGCAAAGACATCGGGATTCCAAACCGAGGGAAATGCACTATTTACACTGCTCGGTACTCCTGCACTGCCGAAACCCGAAAATCCGGAACCTGGGCATCCTCGAAACATCGCTGAGCCATCCAACTTCAGCAACCAGCCAGACACAGCAGCGGAGCAACACCCAGCACTGTGCTGTGTCCGCTGAGGGTGTAAAGGATTTAATTTTCACCAGTACTGAGCAGCTAACCATCGCCTGGCTCGGGGGGAAAGGAGTCCACAGCAGCACAGAGAAACGAGCCCAGCAGCTCGAATCCTACGGCACCCACCGGCTGACAGAACAGGCTGTGAGCTCCGAGATCTCTGCTCGTTCCTAGCCAGAGTCACACCCAGAAGCATCAAAGAGAAGTAAAAGGTGTGATCTCGGGAAAGCAGGCAGAGAGCAGAGAAAACTGGGTGTGAGGTGCAGTGTGCTCGTCTGCGACTTGGGTCAAGACCTGAATTAC